>CAUHTR010000086.1:0-216795 GCA_959609185.1 Schmidtea polychroa
CAAAATCAACAATTAATATACTATTTATGAGAATCAGAATAATGAAATGAATAAATGAATCAGTAAAAATAAATGAATCAATAAAAATAAATGAATCTATAAAAATAAATGAATCGATAAAACTCACCCGGCGACCCTATCATTTGGACTCCAAGTATGATGTTACTCATTCTGCACAATCGAAACCTCATCACACCCTTGGTGAATTTCTCATATGACAAATATCATTCTCTCAGCATATCACATTCTACTTTTCAGCATCTTCGGGATTTTCTTATGAAGGTCAACCTTCCCACTGTTGTGTTCTCTACCGTGGTACATTTCCAACTCGTCCACATCATACTGGGAGCTCTCAGATGGTACAGTCGCCGACACCATGAAGAAAAGGCCATTTGTATTTAAATAAATTTATTTTACGAAATGAGTTTTGTTTTTCATCATTAACAAATTAACTAATACATATAAATCAATCAGCCTACCGATAGTTTCAAAAACTGGAACGAAATCGAATTTAAACTGGTCTCGAACAAATTAAAGGTAAGTTCTGAAAATCTCTAGAATTAGCGTTTGCGATTCTAGTCCTGAATTCGGTGAAATATCTGAAGTCTGTGCTCTGTAATCTGTAATCGTGAAAAATTAAAAGTGGGTGATAAGTTTTTCTAAAATTTTACCTGTAATCGTGAAAAATTAAAAGTGGGTGTCGTCTAATTTTTCACGTTACATATATAGTATTTTTCGTCCAATCAGGACGCTACCTGCTTGTATTTTTACTATTTATTATTATTTTTATATTTTTATCATCGTATTTTAAATTTTTAATGACCTGACTTATCTCTTATTATTATTTTATTTATTTTTCTTATTTTTCTTATTTTTCTCCTATTTTTTCTGCGGACTTATTGTTATTTTATTGTAATATCATTTTTTTTTGTTTTAATTAGACTTAAGATGGTTTTATTTTTATTTATTTTCTTAAATTCCTCGTTTATTTGTTTTCACTTTTTTACTTATTCTATTTCTATTTTATCCGCTGTGTACCTTAACCCGTTTTATTTCTAAATCTTAAGGGGTTTATTGGATTTTATTTAGTTTGTTTACTTATTCTTATTCTTTTATTGTTATTTTATTGTTCCTTCCTATTTACTAGTGAGATTTTTATGGTACTTTATATTTTTATCTTATTTCATTTATCTTTCGAGGTTTATTTTTCTATTCGCTCCAGTTTTCTCCACTCCGCACTTTAGCCCAACATTAATAATAAAAATATTTAATGGATTTTGTTTATTTCTAATGGCATAATAAGGTTGAATAATTATGAATTAAATCATAAACGTTAAATATTTATTTTTATTTATGCATTATCATATATCAGGGCCGGCCTGACAAAAAATAAAGCTCGGTTAAGCTTTGAAAGAAATTAGTTTTCCTTAGTTTTAAAAATAATTACCGGTTTTCTTCGAAAATAGGACCAGTCTTTAATTTCCAATTTTTCTTTTTTTTAATTTACATAAATTTGAAAATAAGACCGGTCTTAATTCGAAGAAAACTGATAATGTGCAATTAATTAGCGTACAATACGTAAAAAAAGTATTTTAGATGAAACATAAAAATGAACATATAATCTTATTTTGGGGGGTTTTATTTTCGAAGAATATTATTCTTTTAAATTACTACAAAGTTATGGTAATTTTTTTCAAAAACAAACGATAAAAATAATTTATTAATAAAATTTTATTTAAAAATGAGAACGATGCTGGGGTTTGCGCGGTCTCACCGACCTACTGCCGGTCCTGCTTTTTATGTTAATAAATCCTCTAAATTTATAATAACAGTGTATAATAATGCATTGTTTCACTGAGATTATTATCAAAAATTTAATTTATGATTGATTAACAGATTGACAAAATTTACCAAAGTGCTTCTGTTATTCTATTTTCAATAAACATTTTATTTTCTCATAAATATTTTGTCTATTTCATTTTATTATTTATTGTCATTTAAATTATAAAATAATAGATTTTCCTAATTAAAATATCACAATATATCATTCACTTCTTTAAATTAGTTTTATAAGAAAAATTTTCAAATTTCAATTGCATTTATTAAAAAGCTTAACTGTGAATAGTAAATATATTAATGTTTTTTTGATATTCACAAATTTTCGGCACTAATTTCATCAAAGTCACTTGAAAAAGACAGTGCCGGAAATTTGTGAATATCAAAAAAAACATCAATATATTAACTGATTCATAGTCAAGCTTTTTAATAAACACAATGTCAATTGAAAAGAAATCAGTGGTGAAAACTGAAAAAAGTTCTTATATTTAAATTTGTTACTTATAATAAATAACATATAAAATATTTATAATGCTATAAAAACTAATGATTCTGGTTTTTGAATGAATTAATGATTAAAATAAATATTTTAATGTATTATTCAATAATATTTAAGCTTATTTGCTTTTATCGGTGCTATGTGAGACACATCTAAGATCGAAAAAAATACCTTTACATTCAGGCCATTTGTTCACCTTGTCGTATTGAATTTGAAAAATTGTACAGATATACTTTTTTCATTCTTTTTATCGATTACATTACGATTTTTTGCGCTTGAATTTCTTCTCAGCATAGTCTAAGTCAAAGAACTCTTATTGTTTTTTGACGTTTAATTTTTTAATCCAGCGGTTTCCAACCTTTATGCTACCGCGCCTCCCCCCAAAAAAATTTTTTCTTGGTGCCTCCTCATCTTTTTTTATTATAAACACGTTTTAAACAATAATAACTTTAATACAAAAAAAATTAAAACTACAATTAACAGAATAAAAACAAGGTTTTGGTATAATATACTACATCGCTAGCGCCCATTTTTCTGACATCGTCGGTCGTGTGGGGTCTTTAAAGGCCCGGAGATTAGAAAAACCGACATAACTTTTTAATTATTTAAGTTACAGGTTTGTGTGTCTCAGTAGCTGCTTAAATAACAAGTACGCACTTTCCAATATATGCGTGGCTGAGTTTTCGCACTACGCCTGAGTAGAGCAGACTTTTGTTCGCGCGATGGCTTGTAAAGACACTACGCGACCGATTACGTACTTTTTTTGCTTGAAAAATTGATAAAACCTAGAAAAAATATCTCAAAACATTAGATTTTTCTCTTCTTGATGACTACCTGAAATATAGAAGTACTATACAAACCCTCACACGAACACAACGCCGACATATTATGCACTTCATAGTAACAATATTTTACAAGAACAATCTCAAAATGAAGTTCGACTAGCCATAAAAAGATGCATACATTGCCCTCGAAATCTTGACAGAAAATATTCGACAGTATGCGTTTCATGCGGTAAAATATATGCCCTAGACACGCGGCGTCAATTTGTGTAAGCTGTTCGGAAGATCAAAATGTAGAGTGATTTTTTATATTTTTTCATATGTATAGTTATAAGTATCTTGATGTTTAAAGATAAAGAATTTGACATTTCTTGTTATTATGTAAGAGTTTAAATTTGTTATTTTTTATTTGATAATTTTAAACTCGAAGTGCTAAAAATGACGAAAAGGTCTGTTTTCTAATAAGTTATAATTTCCATGCCAAAATAAATAACGAAATGCAAAATATATGTTATTATCGTTAAATATATACCCACATAACAGAAAAACATAAAAACCATATACATATATAATAAATATATAAAATTTCGCCGAATAATGTATTGGGCCTTTAAAGACAACCACGCGACCGACCCCTGGTTAAACTACATCTAAAACATCAAAATTTAATGCTAAGGTTGTTGTTGTCTATTGGCACAAAGTTTATCAAATCTTGGGGGTAATGTGGAGATTGCCACTCGTAACTCTTTTTCGACTATTAACCTGGCTCGATATTTGGTTTTCATTGCAGACAGTGAAAAATGAAAATATATGAAAATATGAAAATATACTAACGATTATTTTCAGAAAGAAATCACGATAATAACAATAACACACCCCGCCAATTCGCTTCAGTTGACACTTTTGCGACGAGTGACGTATAAATTTGAGGTTATTGTTTCGTGCAACTAGCGGGCGTTTTGTGCATTACCGAAACAGAGCGTTGCAAAGGCGCCAATTTTAAAATTTCCTCTTCGGATAATTTTTATATAATAAAAATAAAATTAAGTATTTATTTACTGAATTTTTACAGTTTCGTTACAATATGAAGTTTTATTTATTTGTAGATATTATAGTATGAAAATCATTTTTTTACCCAAAGGTTTTGGCACCTCCCCTAACCCTTAGTTCCTAGTATTTCAAAGCTAATTTAAAAACAAAATAAATTTTATTAAGATTTATTCTAATCACAAAAAAACATTCCGACTCCAAGAAACTCCCAGAAATATTTATCCTTTTCTAAATTTCCTAATTCCAAAGATATACAAAATCACAATTAATTGATTCAATTATAGACAAAGAAAACTGGAATAAAAATCTAGTAAAACCACTCTGACCACAGTTCAATTAAAAAGGCACCCAAAAGACAAAAAAAACATACAACTCAATTATTCGAACTGTCAATTGGACTTTTGGTAATAGATCAGCAGAAACATTTATAATAATTTGATCTTTTGATATTGGACCTTTAAGTAAAAACCAAACGTGTCAAACTTGCGGCCCGCGACGAATAAATTTGCAACACGCCAATTTAATTTATATATTTCTTAAAAAAGTTAAATATAATGTTCCAATAAAAAAGACAAATGTAAACGTCATCAGTGTTGCTAGTCAAAATAATAACGCGAAAATATTCAGGCAATTTCAGCTGTCAACGCTGCGTGTTGCGATTGTTCACTCCGAAAACCAGAAAAATAATAAATACGCTGTACTTCTTAATTTGTGTGATTTTCTGTAATTGGTAAGTTAATGTTCTTATTTTTTTGTTAATGATAACTTATTGATTTTAGCCCTCCATATTCAGTATGTCGTTTTTTTATATTTATATTCGATTTATTGACACTGCATTTATTAAAAAACTTGACTATGAATCAGATTCATAGTCACGCTTTTAATAAATACAATGTCAATTGAAAAGAAATCAGTGGTGAAAACTGAAAAAGGTTTTTATAATTCAATTTATTGTATTTACGCCTTTGACGGAGAAAAATCAATGTTAGATGAAAACTGTTGATTTTTGTTTTTTTGCGGCACTCATGAGTCTACATATCAAAGTTTGTCCCGCTGTACTTTTGAGTTTGACACCCATAGTATAAACAATATGTTATATGGGACATAATTCCAATTAGTAATTGTTATGTATCTGATATATGTATCTAATGTTTCTAATATATCTTAGTTTATATATTAAAACTATCTGTTGTTATTATGTGTTACTATTGTGTTTGTAGGAGATTGTAGAACCCAGCCGAGTCTCCTTTAAAAAACTGTCTCGGGACAGCTGGGATGTTTGCATATAATTTAACAAATCGTTAGCGATTACAATAACTATTAACAAACCGAAACTATAAAACTTTATTAAATAAAAATCAAATAATCGATTTTATATGGTTAGCTGGAATGTTGCTAGTGGGGTTTCACTTTTTATACACTTCTCTAAACTCAAGGTTAATCACAAAAATATGAGGACACAATTACTTTTTGGCTGGAAATTTATCGTATTTTCCTAAAGAATATTTTTTATTCGACTATGATCGTTTTCATTATTGGTGATTTGATCTCGTGAGTTTACATCGAATATAAAAACTATATTAATATAAATAATCTTTTCTGGAATTATCTAATTCTTCGGATTAATGTATTCATTTCCTTTCTTTCTCTTATTATGTTGAAATTTTCTATTATTTTCTTTTCTGTTTCTCCTAATTTTAAATTTTCGATTTTTAATTGGATTTTTTTATTTTTCAATTTTTCTATAGTAAATTATTGCTATATAGTTTTTTTTTAATTTTACCGCCGCACGCAACACACGACAACAAAAATAAAAACACACTACAAACTCTAATCATAAATAAAAAAAATATGTAATTATCTTATTACGTCATCGTCGTTTTGAAATATGTTGTCTAGTTGAAATAATATTATTTTCAACATTTCGTAAGCTTTGTGAATTATTTCTTCGTATTTCCACCAAACGCTAATCATGATCTTCTTTTGCATGTGAGGGATTTACAGAATATATTTTGTCATCCTTACATTAATTTTAAATAATATATTTTACTAAAAGTTTTATATCTTTTGTTCGAAACTTTGTTTTATTTCATTAAAACAGCAAAAGTTGTAATAAAATATTTCCTCTATCATTTTTTCCCATAGATTAATGAAATCTTTTTGTAACAATTTTTCCCTTGTTTTCCACCCGATGTTTGACATTTACAAGCAGCTCAGTGGGCAGCCTTGAAAATTGGATGGAAAATAAATAAAAGTATAATTTTCACACGAACTCAATGTTCAATAAATCCAAAGCAAAGAGCGTAAACAAATAATGGAGGTTTTAGAATTGTAAATAAGAAAATTGATTAAAAATAACTTTTTTCAATTTTATGTTTTGTTTTGTTCTTAATATATAAATCAAATCTGGACCCATTGACACCAAATTATTTTTGAAAAATAAAAACAATTTTTAGAAATGCTATTTTAGACATGTTGATTGAGATGATTATTTTTTAAACTAACCCAATTTTTTATAAATGAATAACGAATTTCAAGATACAAAGTTTAGGAATTTTATTTTCTATAAAAAATAAATCAAATACTATTTAAGATACAGTATATGTGAGTCTCTACTTTACGTATTTAGGCTGCAGGTTTACATTTGCAATAGCCACAAGTTGAGGTCTAAATTTGATGACTCTCGTTATTAACCCTTCGTTGGCAAAATTATTTGTTTCATTTTTTAAATTAGTTTTGTCTGGAAATGAATACTGATCGCATGATATTAATTTCTAATTAATGATTTATTTATTTAAAAATGTTACGATAATGTTGAAATTTTATTTTTCATGATAATGTTTAAAACAAGAATCAACTAAATAAATTACTGAAATATGAAGACTACTCATAACTTTGCCGATTAATTGCGCGCGTACAATGATTGGATCGCGTCGCGACACGTTGGATTTTAGTTTAAATATCGTAAGATTTAAACAAATAATAAGATATACATATTTGCGCTTATCCTTTTTATTTATTCATAATTTGTGGTGCTGAGAAATCGTCTTCCTGTGGCTGATAATAGAGTTTAAAAACAGGATAAACTTTGTTGTCTTTTCGTTAAAGTTTTATAAAATACTGTGACCCCAAAAAACAATTCAAGTCCAAGTTTGTCGATCCCAAAAAACGATTAACAAAGCCAAACAGTATAATATATAAATTTATATAAATAATTTGAAAAATATATTTATTTATTTTACTTGAACGAAAATATATTTGTAATGATGGGCATTGTCTAGGCAATCACAAATGGGGATTTAATGTGAGCAATAAATGATTTAATTATTTATATGAAATCTAATTTAATTAATTTTTTTAATCATTTTTTATAATAATTCCACAAGATTAGGAAATATTAATTATTAATACCGTTTCCACTATAAAATAATATTTTTTTAAAGAAAATACAATATAAATAAAACAGAGTTAATAATTGGTAGGATTTACAGAAAAATGGAATCTGGTATTTAAATTAATAAAATTCTTTTTTTATCTCATTTATATATGAAAATTTATATATGAACTTGCGTACTTTCCCCAATGTTCATAGCAATTGTAAATGTTTACATAAAATATAAAACAGCACCGTTGTCAACAAACGTTATTGGAAATGTTAATATTTATTTATTATTTTTCATTGCGGTTTCATATTTTCCAACCAAAAGTGTGAACTATAAATATAGAAATTATGTTGCAATAATATAAATGAGTCCTAAACTTAATTGTATAAATAAAATAATAAATAATAATAAATAAATAAATAATAAATAAATAAAATAACCTTTTAAGAAAAATTCATTTGAAAATAACTTGTTTCACTCAGTAACCTGCGCTAATAAAGTAAATGCAATAAAGAATATTATTAATTATAATCAAAATGCTCTAAAGTTAAATTTATATTTTATTTCAACAGGTTAATGTTGAAATAACTGTTAAATAAATGTTGTAATTAAAATTTGTAGTTATTCTTAAGAATCTTATTGATCTATGTAATGTATAGGCTGAACCCAATAAATTGGCCCAATATTGATAAAATATAATTCTGTCCTTTAAAGAGTTAATATAATGTTTTATTAATATTAAATCAAAGACTTGAATAAAATTCGTACTTAATTGTATGAAAATAAAAATTAATTTCAATTAATTAAACATAACAAATAAATTATATTAAATAAACAATATAACCAATGTAAAAAATTGGTAAATTAATGATTAAACTTGTTTCATAATTAATTGTTTTAATTCATCAATAAATTATTAAACTTAAGGATTTAATTGAAATTGTATGGAGGATAATTGTTTTAGTGGTTTGAATTATTCAAAAGTTTATTTGTTTGTTAAAAAGTTAAAAATTCAGATTTATTCAAAACCTTTTTTAATTAAAAAACCTAATGTCGGTCGAAGAGAATAATATGAAATTCAGTTCACTAATTAAAAGAATAAATAGTTTTGGAAAAAAATATTATTCTTTAATAAATTTGCGTTCTAACATATTCACTTTGTAAAAATATGATGACTTATTTAAAGAAATCATTGTAAATATAACACATTAAATTAAGACTGATTTTTATTACATTATAAGTGCATAAAAGTTAAACAATTAAAGAATAAATGTCAATGACACATGTCATCTAAAAGTGTTAAAATCATAATTGAAGAAAAATTGTAGATTAAATATATATATATATATATATGTTGTGAGACAGCGCCGTAAATAGGCAAGTGCAACATGTGTATATACAGACGCCCAGAGATTGAAGAGGCTCTAAAATGGAACTGTGAATTAGATTATTTTTACATTATAACCTCACAATGAAATGGTAAATAGAAATAGAAAATAGTGACATCAATTTAATCTCACACCACTTAGTGAAAAATAGAGAAAATACATAAATAATAGTGAATAATAAAAATAGAATGTATGACAAATAACAACGAAATTTTACTAAATAAGAGCACCCTGTGCAACAGTTTAGCAACATGTTATTTTTCTATTACTCACTAGGTCGTATTGAAGTTATATTAAATTATGTAACTGTACAATGTTTATTTTGTTGAAAATATTTTCTTGTAAATTATTTTTTCATCGAAGTATCCAACAAAATAAGCCAGTAAAACAAACATCCTAATTAATTAATCTTTCCCCATCTTCAATAAAAATGTTCTCGGGGCTCTCTGTGGCCCGTGTCATTGGTATAACTGATATATTGTTTTACAAAAATATATACTATTACCAATTTCAATAAAATGTGAAAATTGAAGTAAATGATTTACTAATAAATATGATAAACATTTTCACAGGTTATTCATTAAACATTCCTCGACAAAACTTGATAGCTAATAAATTTACATTCTAATTTATTAATGTTATTATTTCTCAATAATATTCTAATTTAAAGTCTTTTCTCTATTGCATTTCTTTCAATCAACTGCAATGAATATTCGATGCTGAGAAATTTGTTTTTTTACTGCTGTTTGGAATAATGATAATAAATGATATTTATATCAATTGCTTTTGCAATTAATACTGCAATACATTATTCTTATATATATTCTTTTCAGATTGATACCAAATCCAATACAGATTTTGCTGCCTTGATTGCTGCGTCTGAGAATGTTATTTACAAAGGTAATTATTATTATTATTATTATTATTATTATTATTATTATTATTATTATTATTATTATTATTATTATTATTATTATTATTATTATTATTATTATTATTATTATTATTATTATTATTATTATTATTATTATTATTATTATTATTATTATTATTTAGTTAAATCTAAAATTTTTAGTCATTTATGAAATTTTGTTTTGAATAAATTATATCCATTGATATTTTGATAAGTTGTCATGACGTCTTTTTGTTTTTTATTAAAGATGTCATTCACTAAATAATTGTTAGGATTATATTCAGAGAATGTCAAATGCCACTTTATTTTCTATTTTCAGCAAGATATTCTCTCTTCTTTCATTACAAATTTATAACTTTCAATATACTTTTCTCTAAAGTTTATGCTAAAATAACAATTTTACTACAATATTTTCTTTGGATTTAAAGTATAGTATTATATTTGCAGTGTATTATTATTCAATTTGTGATGACAAAATTTATTAATTTATAGAGAAAAAATACAAATAAAAGTTAATTTTTGTGTAAATTTACTAAATAAGAAAAAGTTTTATTTTTCATAAAGGAAACAAATTTTCTTTTATTGGTTAAATAGAAAGAAATTTTTGGAATTTACAAAACAAAAGATTTTTGCCACTTCATAGTAAAATAAAACTATCCGAGGCAAATTTAATAGGTTAATTATGTTTAAGGTTTGCTGTATAGCAACATTTTGTTTTTTATTTTAGGCTTCAATAGCAAAGTTCGATATAGGTTCATTTAAATAATTTATTTTGTCATTTCATTGCCTGTAATTCTGTTTTACGCCAAATTATAGTCTTTTCTGAAACGTTGATCTATTTTAGGTCTACATAGCAGCAATATAAAAACGTTGTTCATGAAATTTTCCACCCTTTGTATTGGAATTAGCTTTAAGTAAAACTTTGTCCTTTCAATGATCTCACATTGTAAAATTGCTTTATCAAAAATTCATACTTTCAATTATTAGCTTTACAGAATAACTTGAATAACTTGGTACTCAATTGTATTTTTAACATTCCATTTCCTTTATTCTATCAATGGTTAAATAATTTGGAATATAATTTCTAAATATTTAATTTTGTTATAAAACTTCCAATTCTTATATAATAGATTTGTAAATGACAAGGAACAAATTACCCACTTAATTTGAGGGCCACCTGTAAAGGATATATAAATATATATATATATATATATATATATATATATATATATATATATATATATATATATATATATATATATATATATATATATATTATTTACTTCATATTTAATTTTCCTTATTTTATCCTCACAGATGCATTTGATTACCGGTTTCTCTTCAACATCATTTCCATAGTGTCTCAATTAAAGTTTTACCATCCATTTCAAAGATATTCTTATTATTGTAGAAAGTAATGGAAGGAAGTAATGATGGAAGTTTTCCACGTAAAAGTCTAAATATTAAATACGCAGACTTCGGCCTATTGGAGAAAATAAATTGTTTAATAAATTACCTCTTGCCTAACAATGTAATATTTACATATAACTTCATGAATGTCCATATTATAAGCTGCTGGAAAAAGACAATTTGTATGGTATTTATTGAGCTATAAACCCCTGAAAAAATTGTATTAATTGATAAAAGGTTCAAAGTGATGTTTGAAATAATTTGTTTTTATTCTTTTTTCATGATTTGCCCCTTATCCCTATTCATTCACCAAACGTGTTTTATTTCTAAAAAGTCGGTAGAAATTAAATATCGAAAAGAATTTTTCAGAGGTGAATGTTAGGTATAATAATAGATTTGATCAAATGGATGAAAAATACCCAAAGAATATATTTAGTATTTAATATAATAAATGAAGATATTTTATTGTATTTAATATAACATTTTTTATAACGTTTCTTTTATAAAATAAAAACTTTTTTTTAAATATGTTTTGTGTTTTTAATTACTCTTTCACAAAGTTTAGAATAGTTTTTGTTTAGCCAGATTTTCATGCTACTTTTAAGGTTTTTATGTAAAATCATCACGTCAAATATAGTTGCAATTCTAACATTTACCACATCAATTCTCGATTGTTTTTTTTAATTTACAATTAAAGACAAAATAAATAAATTGAAATTACAAATTAAAACTAAAAAGTAAATTTAAAATACAAAATCTCCGTTTTGATGTTGATTTTAACAAAATATGGGTTGACTAAATGAAATATTATTGCAGGTATTGTTACGTGTTTCGTTTTTAATTTAAAGTTTATGTTGTTAATTTTACTGATTTTGTTTAAATGCGCGAAGAGGTGTTATGAAGTAATCTTTTTTTCTCTAAATTTATTAATTAAAAATATAAAAATGTGAACTTTTCATTAATATTTTAATTCATTATTTTTAATTTTGAAATGTAATATTTCTTATAAATTTATTTTGGATGTTTAATATTGCAATAAACTAGTAAAATTTTAATTTTAATTGAATATAAATGTTTTCTCAGTTTTTTAACAATGTGTTTTTATTGACCAAATTTAAATGTCTCATCAAAATTAAATAACTCTCTATTTTTCATTAGAAATCTTTAGAGACCATTCTAGTGACTCTTGATGAAATTATTTTCTTTTTCGATTATGTAAGTGTTATATGGATTATATTAATATTTAATTCATATATTATAAATTTTTTTAAATTTTTTATTGTAAAGAATTTAATATTAACATAATTAAAAATTGTTTCAATAATACTTATATATTTTAAACTATTTCTTATTTTATAATTTTATAGATATATAACAAGTAAGTTATTAATAAATATGGTCATTCCAAATGGCTTTGAAAATAAGGCCTATATAATATATATTATAATCTCACATATTTATAGCGTAATTACTGTATATGTCAACAAATATATAATTATATATATATATAATTACTTTATTTTATCCATTCTATAGTTGAAATAAAAAGTAATTATTATATAAATATCAAAGGGTTCATTTTAGTCGTTACAAATATTATAATAGTGCAAATAAGACTTAAATTCGGTTTTTTAAATATTAATTAAGAAAAGAAAGAAAAGATTTAAACAAAAAGTAAAATAATTATTTCTGTAATTTCTATATTGAATTATTATTGAAAAATATTCACAAAAAGAAAATTATCTGGAAAAAAATATTATGAAATTAAATTAAATTCAATCTGAAAAATATTTCGAATTACTAAAACAACTTCTAGTTTGCAGCAGAAAGGGATTGGTATAATTGTCAGGAAGAAATTCACATTAAATTAAATTAAGAGTTGATCGCTCCTAGAGAGAATCAAAGAAAAAATAATTATAGCTCAAATAATTAATTATGAAAATTCATTTTCATATAAAAGTTAGGACGGCGCTATCGATGGATGAAAATTAATACGCCTTTAGTAGCAAATAATGATTTTAAAATTTTCGTAATTTTAATTTTTTATTATTATTAATAATTATTTTTATCTTTCTATTTCTTTTCATTATTTTTAAATTCAATTTCTTTTTACTTTCTTTAAAAATATGGATTTTAATATAACACTAATCTTTATTATTATTATTATTATTATTATTATTATTATTATTATTATTATTATTATTATTATTATTATTATTATTATTATTATTATTATTATTATTATTATTATTATTATTATTATTATTATTATTATTATTATTATTATTATTATTATTATTATTATTATTATTATTATTATTATTATTATTATTATTATTATTATTATTATTATTATTGTTATTTTTAGTATTTTTATTATTATTATTATTTTGTTATTATTATTAGTATAAAGAGATGATTTCTTGGTAGCAGCATTTATTATATAAAACAATAAAGTGATAATTTAAGCCTTCCATTATTTTGACTATAAGATAGTCCTTGTCAATCTCTTGGAATTAGCAATCTTCTTCTCGAACATTCATTTCTATCTTTCTTTTATTTCCTTTTTCTTACTTCTCATTGGTTATAAATATAATATAATGATATACTTTCTATTTCTGAATTTTTAAAAATTATATTTAAAATTAAAATAAATATCATTTAAAATTCAAAATGACACCAACTAAAATTTTTAAATTTTTAAACCTTCTATAATTAGCCCCTAGAAGCCTACTTTAATAAAATATTTTAAAATATTTATAAAAAAAAGCTTCCAATAACTATTTATATACGCGATTTATATATTTTAATAAATGTGTCAATTTTGATTTTTAATTCCTGTCTATCCTAGCTTTTCTCAATATCCAAAATTTATGTGATATCCGGTGCGTTTAAATTCTTTCAGGATCTTGAAGTCGAGTATGTCACTGATGAATGGGATATTAAGATAGAAATATTTCTTCTTCTTTTGTGTTAATTCCCTAGATCTTTTTGGGGTAGAATTCATTCTTTCGATGTCCTCACCTTGATATCCGTTTCTGTGTAGAATTTTATTGAAATTTGATTGTTGTTTAAAGTTCTCGTTTTCTTCACTGCATCAATTGGCTATCCTTTATTTCTTGATTTTTATGACATGTACTTTCTGTAAGTATGAAAGCACTGATCTTTGGTGCATAAATATTTTTTTGTGAGCTGGTTTTTGTAGAACCCGTATGTTGGAGTATTTTTTTCTATTTTCATTTTTAAATCTAATAAATTGAGGAATCCATCTTCTTCCAGATATTCGATTTCAAACTTAATATCTCGGTGGGCTGCATTGAATGTATTAAATATTTCCTCCGCTTCTTTTCTGCTTTTGGCCGTGATAAAGATATCATCTACATATCTTGCATAGAAACCGATGGGTTGTCTGGTCCTCAGTGTCTGTCGTTCGAGGTTATCCATAAAGATGATTGCTAGCAATCCTAATATGCTGGAACCCATAGACAGACCTTTAACTTGTTTATAGATATTTTGCTCAAAGGTAAAATAGGTGTTCTCGAGGATAAAAGTAAGAGGTTTGGTGATATTCTCGGTATTCATTTTCTTTATTAAATAGTTGCTTTCTCTTAGTTTCTTTTCTAACATTGAATAGCATCTTTTGGTTAGATGTGTATACTGGTACGACATCAAGACTGAATGAGTATTTGAATTTTCTATTATAAGTTATGTTATTATTTAATCTTGTCATGAGGCAGTCGCTGCTTTGAAGATGGTGTGGTATCGTGTCCAATAATCGTTTCAAGATCTTAGCAATGAACGAACTTGTTTTAGTTGTTGGTCCATTTGTGTTGGACACTATAGGTCTAATTTTGATAGCAGGACCCTCTTTGTGGGTCTTAATTAGGTAGTAAAAGTTGGGAAGATTTGTTTTGAGTTTTTTTGTGACGAAGCTGTTGGTTATTCTGTTGTTGAGCTTCATTTCCAAAGCAATGGTTTTCCATACTTTGTTGATCTTCATTTCGATGGCGTTTGGTGGCATGCGGCTGACTCTTTTGTGTGTTTCAATGTTGCCGAGGTGTTTGTAAAAGGTGTTTGATTCTTTTGTCAAATCGCAGGGAATAATGTGAGTAGTGTGTTTATATCCCTAACCAAAACAGCCCTCCCAACAAAACATGCCTCCATTACGCTTAAACCATTAGAAAAACAACCTAAAACTTATACTTTTATAGTATTTTAACCCTATATTTTGAAAACAACCACCCTTAATGGCTCTAACTGTTTTAATCTTTAAAGTCTCATAAACATAAAGAGAATAGAAGAAAATGGTATTATGAAAAAGTTAGAGGACTATTTTGGTTAGGGATATAAACACACTACTTGAGGATGTCAACTAGCAAGTTGCTATTTGACTAATTTATAATTTTATAAATCTTAATCTTGGTGTCTTGAAGAGTAAAAAATTTTATGAAAATAGTAAAACTGCTCTGAGAGGACAGTGGTATTTTTTTTTTTTTTTCACTGTCCTCTCAACAGTTTTTTTGATCCGGATCATTTTTTTATTCAACCTCTTTCGTTTATCAAATCTCTTCCAATATACAAGCTGGCCAGACTCATACATCAGAATCAATCCGATAATAGCAGAACACCTTATTATTCGCTTCTCGCTCGAATACGATTTCATCGGCGTTTTAAGCGTGCTGCTCGAAAGTACAAATGAATTCGAAAGCGAATCCGAAAGAGGTCCGAAAACAACTGAGAAACATTTCGAAATAAATGTGCACATTATAGAATCGATCCGGGGGTTTTCGAAAGACTGGTGACGATAATTACCGGTTCGCCACCACACCCGTTTCAATAATTTTTTTTTCATATTTATGTTTAAAAAATAATTAATTAATAAAAAAATAAAATAAAATAAAATAAATAAAATAAAATATACAAGTACTTTATAAATATAAGATACCCACACTATTTTCAATATTATTTTCAAATTTTTAATATTATTTTATGTTGAAAAAAAACTAACCTCAGATGTGATTTGAACCACTATCCATTTGAACCACTGTGCCAGTCTAGCCCACTGCGCTATCGGGCTTTGGATTTTATTTATAAAATTCTAAAAATTAGACTGTCACATTATGAAAATGAATAATATATAAAATTAAAAAATAAATCAAAACAGGTAAATCCAATAAAAAATTTTTTTCTAAAAATGAATTGTAATATTTGTAATAAAGTTTTTAAAAATAAAACTGGATTAATTTCTCACTTAAAATCGAAAGCTCATTTATTAAAAGAAAATAATCATAATGATACAAATTCAAAACTTTGTCCTAAATGTAAAGGAAGATTTCTACATTCTGGATATAATAAACATTTTGAAAATTGTATTGGGAAAAATAGAGAAATATTTACATGTCCTCATTGTAACTTTTCAACAAAACTAAATTTCTATTATTTAGAACATATAAAAGAATGTAAAAATAAAAAACAAAATTCTGACGATGAGGAATGTCATTCAGAAGGAGAACCTGATCATGTTGAAAGAGAAAAATATAACTGGGATAATTTTAATCATATAGATGAATTTCAATTAAAAATTAATGGACCTGCAACTCCTGGAGAATATATAAATAAAAATAAAAAAAATATTAAAAATTCTTTCACTGAAGCTTTAAAAAATTATAAACCGACAAGGTATAATGTTATAAAATATAAAATTATAATCAAAGCAAAATACTGGCGAGGAGCAGAAGAAAAGACAACACCCTTAGATGTTGAAATTGGAATACCTTTTAAATATTTATTTTCAACTAAAGGATTTGATAAAACCATCAAAGAAATAATTAAAGCAGCAGAAGCAAAACAAGAGGAAGTAGAAAATGAATTAGGAGATTCAAACTTAGTATTCAACTCTTTCCAAACTTTAGTGATTGATTATTGGAGAGGATTACCACCCAATCCTAAATCTTATATTCGTACACCCTTTAAATCTAAAAATGTTATAAACATACAGAATAATGATAACAAATGTTTCATCTGGTCAATACTTGCACATTTACATCCTCAAGAATCAAACCCTCAAAGAGTTTCAAAATACAAACAATATGAAAATGAATTAATATTTCCCAAAGGATTCAAACATCCAATGAAACTAGAAGACATTCCAGAATTTGAAAAATTAAATAATCTTAAAATTAATATTTATGAACATATTAAAAATAGAGAAATTATTCCAATTTACATTTCTGATAGTGGAACCGAAAACCCTAGAGAAATATATCTTTTAATCTTGGAACAACAAAATAATCAACATTATGTTTTAATAAAAAACTTTCAAGCTTTTACATCACCAGAGAATCCAACTAGTGGAGGAGGAACATGTAAAAGATGTCTTCATTATTCAACAACTAAAAACTCTATGATTAAACATACAAGATTTTGTGAAAAAGATGATCCAGCTTTAATTAACATGCCTAAAGATCCCAAGATGCATTTTAAAAACTTTTCAAATTTACTACAAACAGTAGGAGTGCTTTATGGAGACTTTGAATCTATAAATCGTAAACAAGATTTGGTTAAACAATATTTAAAAATAATAGAAAAAAATAAACTCATGGATTCATGGAACTCCTCAGGAGAGAAGATGAAACCAGAGAGGATGAAAGCCTTTCTAAGAAAAAGAAACAAACCTAATAGTGTTAAAAAGTAATTATCCTGAACTCATAGAATCTAGAGAATATACATTTCAAGGAACTTCAGAAGATGTTTTAAATCATTTTACTAAAAGTATAAATGATCTAGAACATGAAATATTTAAAGTATTAAAAACAAAATATGAAATAAATTTTTCAATTGAACAATGGGAAGAATATGAAAATTCTTCAAATTGTTGGATGTGTAAACAACCATTTGAGAATCAACTCTTTGAGGATCAACTCCTTGAGGAACCTCCAAATAATGAAACTATTAAAGAAGAAGAACAAAGAATGTTTCATGAAAGACAACTACAATCTTCGAAAAATATAAAAGTCCCCGATCATGATCATTTAAAAAAGGAAAATAATTATCGAGGAGCAGCCCATAAAAATTGTAATCTTAATTGTCATACTCCTAAATTTGTACCTGTTATATTTCATAATCTTTTTGGTTATGACATACATCTATTTATTAAACAATTAGCAGAAAATGCTAAAAACTCTTTCAAAGTTATAGGACTTACAAAGGAAAAATATAAATCAGTAGAATATGGAAAATTAAAATTTATAGACTCGTTAAACTTTTTCCAAATGTCTCTAGATGCAATAGCAAAAACAATGAAACCAGAAAAATTTAAAATCGCTCGAGAATTCTTGGAAAAAAATAATATTCCTCCAGAAGAATATCCTACATGCTTAGCAAAAGGAATATATCCTTATGACTATGTTGACTCGTTTGAAAAATATAATGAAACAAGTCTTCCTAGCCAAGAAGATTTCTCTTCACAACTTCAAAAATATCATATTACAGATCAAGAATATTCTCGAGCAAATAAAATGTGGGAATTATTCAAGTGTAAAACTTTAGGAGACTATACAAATATGTACTTATCCCTAGATGTTTATATTCTAGCAGATTGCTTTGAAGAATTTACAAACTCTTTTGTTCTTAAACCTTACAATTATATAACAGCTCCTTCTTTAGCTTGGGATACTTTATTATATACAATTTGGACTTCAGATATGGAAGAATCTGATAAAATTATAGATCTTTTAACTAACCTCGATATGTTTAATCAAATTAAAACAAACATTAGAGGAGGAGTCTCTTCAGTAATGGGTAATCGAGAAATAAAAGCTAGAAATGCAATAACTACTAGCAGAATGCTTTCAAAGACCTCTGATCCTTATATAAAACTTAACAATGAGGAATTAAAAGAATTATTAGAAACAATGAAAAATCCTATATTTATACTTTATATAGATGCAACAGCTTTATATTCAGGAATTATGACTCAATATTTACCAATGAGTGACTTTCATGAAATATACTCTGAAGATTCCTCAGAAAAATCATTAAAGACTCTTGTAAAAGAAATACTTTCAACTCCTAAAGATTCTCCAATAGGTTATTTTGTAGAATGTGACTTATTATATCCAGATGATATAAAATCAGGAACAAGACATTTCCCTTTAGCTCCTGTAAGAAGAAAGATTGATATCAACGAACTTTCTGAATGGCAAATCTCACAAGATAAACCTCCAACAATGAAACTTCTTTGTGATCAAACAGATCGAACTTATTATCTTTGTCACTATAGACTCCTCCAATTTTATCTTTCACGAGGTATGATATTAAAAAAAGTTCATAGTGTCATAAGATTTAAACAGAGACCATTCATGAAAGCTTTTATCGAAGAGAACATTAGATGTCGAAACATTGCAAAAAGAGAAGGTAACCTTTTTAAAGATAATAATTATAAACTTTTAAACAATTCAGTCTTTGGGAAAACAATGGAGAATGTTGATAAATATACTCATATTGAACTCCTAACAAATACTACCAAAGACATTAAGCGTTATAATCGTATGCTAGGAAAGCCTACATTTAAAAACGCACAAGTATTTTCTGAAAATCTTACTGCAATAGAACTAAAGAATTTTGAGAAAACATTCAACAAACCAATATTTATAGGGTTTTCAATTTTAGAACTTTCAAAATTACAAATGTATGAAACATATTATAACATCTTACAACCTATATATGGTTCTAATATATCAATGCATGCAATGGATACAGATTCAATGTTTTTAACAATAAGAACTCATGATTTACAAAGAGATATAGCTGAAAATCCTATACTTTCAAATTTAATAAATTCATCTGGAGAATTATTTTCGTTTAAAGATGAAAAACTTTTTACTCCTATAGAAAATGGAATATTTATTCGTTCTAAACAATATTCATACGAAACATTTACAAATCCTGAATTTATAACTCGAACATTTATATTTAAAACCCCAGAAACAGAGGAATCTTTTACACATAAATATCCTATATTCCCTAAAGGACAAGAAGAAAAACCTGTAAAGGATAACAGATGTAAAGGAATACAGAGATCAGTTGCAAAGAATCTTTCTCATCAAGATTATATAGATACATTAAACCCAGGTCATAAAGATAAAATTGATGAAATACATCAACTTAAAAGTGAAAACCATGATATTTACTTGATAGAATCCCAAAAAGTATCATTTTCAAATTATGATGATAAAAGATTCATCCTAAGCGATTTAAAGACAACTCTTCCTATAGGAAATAATTTAATCCCTATAATAAAAAATCTTGCTAGTTTGAATAAGTTATATGATACAAAGATTACTGATCTTGATATTTATAATGTTGAAATCATTTATCCCGAGAGAGAAATCGAGAAACCTTTATATTCTCAAGTTTTTAATCCTATACGTATGGAACTTAAATATTTTAATACTGATCCTGAATATATAAAAGGTCTAAGTGATAAAGAATTTAAAGATCATAAAGAGGTTCTAAAAATTAAATTCGAAAAGTTAACATCAGATTCTATCAAATGATTTTTTTCTTTTAAAAATGTCAACAATTAATTTAAGAGTGACAACATCAACCTTTTGAAGGGCAATAAATTTTTTTATGTATGATTCTTTAGCCACTTCTCTCGTTTAATTTTTTTAGAATATTCATTACTTATAACATTAGCACTTTTTAATCTTATAACCTCATTTTTAATATCTTGTATTATTTGATTTGATTTCATTATTTCATCATCAGTTAAGATTCCATCTTCTAAAGCTTTTAATTGAAATAAAAATAATTTAGAGATTCCTAATTCTATTGATAAACAAACTTCACGATATAAACTTTTCTTTTTAGAAGTATAAGATAATGAAACTATTTCATTCAAGAAACCATCAGCTACAGAAATACTTCCAAGTATTACAGGTGCTATTGTTAAAACTGGTAAAGTTATAGGTAAAATAACTGTTAATATTGCAGATGCAAATCCTAAAGAATAACCTATAACTTTTAAAACTGTATTCCCTTTATTCCATCTATTTTTAATTTTTTATAATGCTTTAATAAATCTTGTAAATGTAAGGTTTCTGATTTAAATTCTTTTACTCTCATAATTTCAAGTTCTGTGGGAGCCGAGGCCTTGGAAGAATAATATCCTGATGATCTCAATTCTGGGTAAATTTTTTCTTCTCTTACTTCTTCCATTTTAATAATTAAAAAAATAAGACTTTATTCTTCTGAGCACCATCTGGTACCAATACTCGGATATCAAAAGAAACTCTTGTTGAGAGGATATCTTTATACAATTCTCTCAATGCTTTACGAACTTCATCAACATCAACCTTTTTTTCATAAAATATTAAATCTATATAATCCACAAGTGTGCTTTTAAAAATAATATTCTTACTTTTAACTTTATGTAGTCCATGTGAATGAGTATTAACATACCAATCTCCGTGTGGTAAATCATAACTAGTCATTATAACATCACCCTTTTCAAGCTTACTATTATAATCACATTTCACAAACCATTTCATTCTTTCATTATCATCATCAAACAAAAAGAAATAAGGATCAATAATCTTTACAACCATAAAAACACTCCATTCTTTACTGTTTGTTGTTATTAAAGTTGGTTCTATAAAATGTTTATATGTATGGGGTAATAATGTTTTATTCTGTTCTAATTCAGCAGCTCTTTTTCTAATACTATGTGTGGTGTTAATATGTGTTGTATGAGACTCTAAATTTGAAAGTCTTTTATTAAATGATGTAATCATCTCATTTATTATATTATATATTGTATTAAATTTAGTATTCATAATTTGTTTATCTTTAGAGTTTAATATGGCGGCATTTAACTTTACAACTTGTTCAGTTAACAGACTTTGTAACTTGTCAAATTTATCATTAAATCGTTGTTCGATATTATTAAGCTTTGATTCCATTGAATCAATTTTTGTTGTTAATGAACTTTCAATTCTTGTTGTTGTTAAATCAGTATAATTTTTAACACCATCAACATATTTTTTATTAACTGCATCAGNTTTTATTGTTCCACCACCTATATTACATGGAATATAAGAACTCATTTATTAATAATTTAAAATGACATGTGGAACCTAGTATACAAACCTGTTTCAAATGTAAATACATTGAAATCTCTTCTCCATTAAAATCAATCAATTCTCCTTCTTGATTAAGAATTTTAAAATTAATATCCATTATATATTTTCTACATAAAGGTAAATAATTTGGAGGATTCATTCTTTCAACTATTTTATATCCCATAGGAACTGTGTTTGAGGGAAAGGAATATAAAACATTTGTTTGTTTACCATTATTATAAGAACCTGTTATACAATCGCAATGAATATTTATTGTGTTTGTATTTATTATTTTTATAATATTTTCTGATGTTATTATTTTATCTTCTTTTATTGTTATATCCATAGGTTTAAATCCTAAAACTGTGTGAAAGAAACAATTATCTAAAAAACTAATTTTTATATTCTTCAAAGTCATTACACATTTTGAAGTTGGTATATCCATTTTAATTTTAATACCTTCATTTGTTTTTTTTAGAAAGTATATCATTTAAATCTTTTATCTCATATGCCCCAGGTTCTATTGTTATAATTTCTGGTTTATGCCCATCACGAGTTTGAATAGTAAATTTATTATTATCTTTAGTTATATTAAAAATAGTATTATAAGCACAAAACCATAATAGCCCCAATTCATAATTTAAATTTTGATCTAATTTAATTGAATCTTGAAAGTTTATAGTAAAGTCTGATTCTTTTGAATTTATAGATAAAGTTCTTGAATATTTATCTGACATTATGTTTACCATTTTTTTTAAATTATCTTCCGGAGGGTTGTGAAGCTCCATTTCTTTAGTAGTAAATTCATATAGTAAAAATCCTTATAGTAAAAATCCTTATAGTAGAGATTCTAGATCATTATAAATTTCTTGAATTATAGATTCAAAATCCTGCGTATGCCCCTTTCCCTCTCCCTTATTCAATCTATACAAACATATAAACTTAAAATACCACATATTTTAGTATTCAAAGGTTGAACTTGTAAAGAGTTAAAAGTATAACCATTTGGGGAATCAATCGGAGAACCCCTCAAGAGATAATCTTCAACTTCTTTAGTAGGTTTAATCCCAAAAGAATCAAAGTAGATAGATTTCTTATATATACAAACCCAATGAGATCCTTTTTCATTTGAATTTTGATAATTGATTATTATATTCAGGGGACTCTCCAGACTTGATAATTCATCATTCATTAATATTTTAATTTTTAAATTTAAATAATTTGCATAATCTTTTAAATCAAAATTTGTTTTTGCATTTATTCCAAATGTTTTTAAAAAATCTAATATTGAAGGAGTCATTTTGTATTTTAAAACTTCGTATTTATAACTTCGTATACTTATTAAATTTATCTTTTGAAATTATTCCTTGTTTTAACAAATCTTTAGAAATCTTTAAAATATCAGAATCTAAATTATTATGTCCTGCTTTCCTTGCAGCTAATAGTTTTCTTAATTCAATAAAAAGATTGATGGGATCCAATCCCTCTCCCTCTGTAACAACATAACCCTTTTCATTTTTATTTAAATAATTCTTTAAATCTTGAATATATTTTGCTTTAGAACTAGCTCTTATTAATCTTATTAAATTTAAATATTTTTTAATTTCTTCAACATCATCTGAAGAATATCCACAAGTAATCTATAAAAATCATCTGTAAATTCAAAGTCTAAATATTCATTATTATAAACATTTTGTGAATGAATACGTGATTTATTTTCTGAATTTGAATATAAAGTAAAGTTTTGTTTATTAATTGTTATTATTTGATATCCTTCAGTATTAGTATTAAATGTGGGTCTAATTGAAGGAGGTAAATCATCTCTAATTTTAGGATCAACTTTAAGAGGTTTTGTTTTTAAAAACATTTCTTCTTCTTCCCACATTAGAAATTCTTCTGCGTTTTCTTTGATTTCTTTCAGGATGGTTTTCACTGGATTCTTTTTCTTTATCCTGCCACTCTAGTTCTTTTATTTTTTTGTTTTTTATCTTCTAACTCTTTAAATTTTGCTTGCTCATTGAAATCTTCCAACTCTTTTATTGCTTTAATTGTTGGCCCCTGTTGTTGTGTTATTACCTCATTTAATATTATAGATTCAGCATGTTGAGTTGTATCTTTTTTATTATATTTATCTTGTTCTGATTGTAATTTTTTTAAAAGTGCTAATCTTTCTTCATATACCATTTTAATGGTATCAAAATGGTATCATAGTTCGAAGGGCTTCAAGTTTAATCCTTTACCATTTTTTAGTTTTACAAAGGCATCCATTCTTTAAAGATTTACATATTTTTTTTAAATCTTCTTTATCTTTTGAAGATAAAGATTCAGATGTAGAAATTTGATTTTTAAAAAATCATTTAAACCTCTACCTTTATAAGGATCAAGATAGAGACCTTTGCCCTGAGACTTTTGCCGACTCCCCTCATATGGATTAAGATAGAGACCCTTTCCAACGGACACTCCCCCTTTAGCTTGCCCTACCTTCTTCATTGAATCGATTTCAGTTTGTAGTTTTTCTTTTTCAAGGTCTGTCTTTTGAGATTCTTTAGCTTTTTGAACTGTAGTTGCAATTCCTCCAGCTATTCCAGCAGCACCTGATAAAGCAGCAATGATTGCAGGTATTAAAGCAGCTAATGGAAGAATGCCACCTTCTTTAGCTTCGTGGAGCTTCGCTCTAACTTGTTCTTTTACATGTTTTCCAATAAAATATTTCTTACCATCAATTACTACTGATTTATTTTTATTTGAATTTATTAATTCTTGCAAAGATTCTTCAGTTGTCATTTTATAATAAACAAAATGGATATTTGGAAACCAATTTTAAATAGACATAAGAGTAAATTTAATAATAAAGTATTTCCTGATAATTTTAGATTATTAAGTGTTGGTTCTTCTGGATGTGGAAAGAATGTACTTGTTTTGAGAATGTTACTTGAAGATGATTTTTTAGATTATAATAATTTAATCTTTTATTCTACAACCATAAATCAACCAGAATTACAACTTTTGAAATGTGGATTTGAAAATAAATTAACTAAAAAAGCAATAATTGATATTTTTAAAAATCAACATACATATCCCGAAGAGGTTTTTCATCCTTGTGATATGGTTGATTGGTACAAGGAAAAGATTTTAGAATCAGATATTAGTAATAAAAATGATTATATAGGGGATGGAATCCAGATCTTATTCTCTAATAAACCTGAAGATGTTTTACATTGTGATTTACTTCCTAAAGATAAAAAGAATCTAGTTATATTTGATGATGTTGTTAACATGAAAAATCAAGAGATTCAAAAGAGTTACTTTACAAGAGGAAGACATAATAATTGTAATGTTATTTATATATCTCAAACATATTATGCTTTAGATAAAAACTCTATAAGAAATAATTCCAATTGTTTTATATTTTTCAAATTAGATCGCCGTGATAAGAATATGATTTATAATGATTTATTTTCAAATGTTGAACCTGATAAGAATATGTTTGATATGTTTGTTGATAATCATTGGAAAGAAAAATATAATTATATTTATTTGGATAGAGAAGAAGCTGAAATATGGAAATGTTTGTTTTAGGGCTTGTCGACTTAAAAATCTGTTTTCTGTAGTTCATTATTATAAAATCTACCTAATATTTTTTCATTATTTAAATCAATGATGCTATATGTTATTGGAGTTGTATAATGTATTTTATTTATAATAAAAATTTCATTTGTCCATTTTGCTGTGAATCCTTTTTCAAATTTATTTTTATATTTAAATATTCTTACTCGGTCACCAATTTTAAACTTTGGTTTTTCAATAACATCATTTTCAATATTTACCACTTTAATGGTTTCAGGCTTCATGGAAGCATTTAAAGGTGTTAATTTATAGAACTATGTACATCATTATTATATTCATTTACAATCTTTTGTAACAATTCATTGTTCCATTTTTGTTTTCCAATAGCAGTAAAATATTTCCACATTTTATTTTTTAATGTTCTATTTAATCTTTCAACTACGACTGCTTTTCCTTCGTTTTCTGTTGAATATAATTTAATATCATTTTCATTTAAAAACTTTGTAAAAACTTTGTTATAAAATTCTGTTCCTTTATCACACCATAAATATTTTGGAATTCTTTGATGTTGTTCAAATATATTTTCAAATGCTTCTGTAATAGAATATCCTGTTTTATTTTCTAAACATCTTACAAAAGCAAATCTTGTATATAAATCTATTACTGTTAAAATTATTTTATATTTTTCAGGGTCTGATGATTTGGTTGGCATAAAGACTAAATCAGCAGACCATGTTTGATCTTTTTCATGTACTTGAACTTTTAAATATTTTTTATTTTTTCTAAATTCATGGTGTAATTCATTAGCATATTTTATTTCTGATTCTGTTGGGGTTTGTAAACTAGTCTTGCCTGTACTCTCGAGGGATCTTTCAATCTCTGCTTGTTCGATAATCTTTTTATTAGCAACATCTTTTGCTTTCCTAGGAAGTCTTGCACCAATGGTGATCGGACTGTGTCCTAAGCCTATGAAAATCTTACCTTTCATTGCTAATTTAACTAGAGCTCTTTGAATCTTTTCTTGGGTTGATGGATTTTGTATATTATTTAAATCATGTATTAAATTCACATCTGCAACATGTCTATCTCTAAGATTTGTTGAATTGTAAGCAATATCATGTTTTAAAGCTGCTTGATCAATTCTATTTATTGGTTCTTCTCCTTGTTTAGGATTATTATTTTCATCTAATCTAATATCTAATCTTGTTCCTGGCCCAGTATAATTGTGTTTAAATAAATGTCTTTCACCTGGATATTTTTCTGTAGTAAAAGGTTTTAATATTGAAGATGTTGTTTTTGAAGATTGTAGATCACCTCCTGTAATATCAACTCTCGTATGTTTTTTAGTTTTTAGATGACTTGCTTTATGATGTCTTGTAACTTGACAATTACATGTTTCACATCTCCAATATTTATTTAAAGACATTTTAAAATGTTAAAATATCAGGGATTATATCAAGAATCTCCCCTAACATTTTCAATAATTGAAATCTTTCCACCATATAATTTCATTTCTATTTTCTTTTCTTCTAATATTAATGTATATACTTTAGCTTTAAAATTAGAATCCTTGTTACATGAAGTGTAACATCAACATTATTTATGGCTAGGCGATCATCTTGGTCTGAAACATTTATACAAAATATAGAATATAAATTTTTGAACTCTTCTAAACTTAATTGCGGTTCAACTTTGAAATCATAACATGTTTCAATATAATTTAGATATGGGAATATGTTTTCATTATTTTCAATATTAAATTCCATTCTATTTATTGGATAATAAGAACTATTTAATTGAATTTGGATTGTTTTTAAATTATCATCTCCAATCTTTTGAATAAATAGATTGTTAGTTTTTTGGAAAGATGAATCTACTTCTTTGAATCCAATCAAGATATATCTTGGTCGGTATGCTAAATTTGCTACCTTTATGGAATATGTTGAACCCTCTGTCATACTAAATTCACTACAGATTCTATTTAAATAATTTACATTTATAGATTTGTTGGAATTTAATCTTTCAAGGAGTTTAATCTCAGAATGTGGATTTAATGTCCATTCAGGTATATGCAATTCAAGTGTTGATAATTTTAATTTAGCTTTTGTATCTGCAGCTCCATAGAACAATCTTTTATCACCTTCTAGTCTATTACAGATGAATTCTATAAAAACATTATGAAGTATACGATTATAGTTTTGAAGGAATCCAAACAAGTGTTTTAATTCAAAATAACCTTCAAATTTTTTAGATTTATAAAGTTCAGCTCTTTTATAGTAAGCATAATTTATATCTAAACCATCTTTATCTAAATCCCCTTTATTAACATCAGGAATCCAACCTGTTAATTCACCATATTCATTTTTATAATCACAACCAGTCAAAATAAAATTTAACATTGTAGAATATACTCCTGGATGTAAAACAGTTTCAATTTCTGATGATCCTAGTTTTAATCTCATGTTGGAGAATAAATTTGGAAAGAAATTATTTTCTAGATTTATATCTTTGTTTGCTTCAATTTCTAATTCAATTTTATAATATAATTTAGCATTACAAATATCTATTGGGTTTGATGTTTGAAGAGATTGAAAAACTATATCACCCCTACGATTTAAGTTTGCAATAGATCCTGAAGTTGGCGAGATTTTTAAAATATCATTTTTTTTAATTTCATGAGTAAATTCTTTATTATAATCAAGATTTAATTTATTTTTTTCTTGAATTTTAAGATTTATATAATTCATTTTTGTAATAAAAATTTAAAAAATAACAAAAATTCAAAGTCTAATAGCGCAGTGGGCTAGACTGGCACAGTGGTTCAAATGCTAGTGGTTCAAATCACAACTGAGGTTAGCTTTTTTTCAACATAAAATAATATTAAAAATTTGAAAATAATATTGTGGGTATCTTAAATTTATAAAGTAGTTGTATATTTTATTTTATTTATTTTATTTATTTTATTTTTTTATTAATTAATTAATTTTTAAACATAAATATGAAAAAAAAAATTATTGAAACGGGTGTTATGGCGAACCGATAATTATCGCCACCAGTCTTTCGAACACACCCGGATCGATCCCTTTCTCAGTTGTTTTCGGACCTCTTTCGGATTCGCTTTCGAATTCATTTGTACTTTCAAGATCGAATTGATTCTGATGTATGAGTCTGGCCAGCTTGTATATTGGAAGAGATTTGATAAACGAAAGAGGTTGAATAAAAAAATGATCCGGATCAAAAAAACTGTTGAGAGGACAGTGAAAAAAAAAATACCACTGTCCTCTCAGAGCAGTTTTATTCTTTTTCATTTATTTTTTTAATTTTATATAATTTAAAATCAATAATCTGATAAAGATCAACTCCGGAGTTTGATTACGATCAAAACAATGCCTCAAGTAGTGTGTTTATATCCCTAACCAAAATAGCCCTCTAACTTTTTCATTATACCATTTTCTTTTCTATTCTCTTTATGTTTATGAGGCTTTAAAGATTAAAACAGTTAGGGCCATTAAGGGTGGTTGTTTTCAAAAATATGGGGTTAAAATACTATAAAAGTATAAGTTTTAGGTTGTTTTTCTAATGGTTTAAGTGAAATGGAGGCATGATTTGGTGGGAGGGCTGTTTTGGTTAGGGATATAAACACACTACTAATGTGATTCTGCTGTCATTAAAGCTTTTCTACCTCGTAGATCAATTCTTTTGGGTGGTTATTGAAATACGTTTTCATTATTTGGATAATTTTTAATGGGATCTGATTGAATGAATATTGGAGTAATATTGTCCAAAAGTTCGTTTGGTTCATTTTTATCATCAGTCAATTCGATTGAACTTTTACGGATATATTCTATTAATTTAACATTTTCGTGCACTGCTATATTTCCATCGCAAGCTTTTTTTGTCTGGAGAAGTTTCTTTAATAATCAAGCAGGCGCAAAATGAGGCCAATAATATGATAATAACAAATGTCATTAAGCTTAAACCGGTAATTAAATGAATTATATTATCATTGCTTATTTGTAAATTTTGCATCGGCGCACAATTGCAAAATCCAACAATTCCTAATAGAAGTAGATAAAATGTCTGGTAGATCATTGTAACAGTTAATACAGTTAATAAAATGAACGATCTTAAAAAATTTAACATTCAATTATATTTAAAATATGATACAAACAAAATCTAAATATTAAAAAAAACGTTTTAATACATATTTCTTTTATTTTTAAGAACTAAAATAAATACAACACTTGGAAAATCACTGCACCTTTACTTTTCATATATGCTTTGTAAATTTGAAACTAATTTCATATTTCATTTTTAATTGATTAATTAATTATGGAATTGTAAAATAAAAATTTTCACTTTGAGTCTATTGAGAACTTTGAGATTGATTTGGACTTTAGACATTCCGCCGTACCGAAGAATTCTTTAAGTGAAACTTTGAGGGTCAAGACATTATATATACTGCACAACCTGTGATGAATTAAGCTCTAGTGTTATTTGGGGCCCCAGAGGTAATATGCTGAATTGTATTTTTCAGTCCACTGTTTTATATATAGGATAATTCCACAAAATTGTTCATATTCATGTTCTGATAACAAAATGCGGAAAGTTTTCATGGTTACTTATATTCTTGTTAATCTTTATCAAATTAATGTAATAATATTTTTAATATAAAAACTTTTAATTTAAAATTAATTTTTAAAAAAATTAATTAATCAAAATTTTCTAATTTATTCCAACTGCTCATTTTTTCTGTGTAATAAATAGACTAAAATATTATAATTGAAAAAAATAATTAAAAATAAAGCCAATAGTAATAACTTGACAAAATAAATTTGAAACGCCTGCGCTCTATAACTGTTCACGATAATATGATAAAATAATGATCTTTTATGCACATCAGTTCTTCATAAAATAAAACCGAATACTGATAAATGAGCCTATACTGATATTTGATTTCCCCGAATAAAATTCAAACAAGAAATTATTAATTGAATACAAACAACATAGTGGATTGCATGTGTGTTCTTCAACTACATAATACAGTCTTTATACCTCGTGGTGCTTATATCACTCAAAAGCACTCGAAAAGCATTTCGCGTCTTTTGAAAGTTGATCCCAGACAATTGTCTCTTTTGTCCATGCAAAAGTCATTCTCTGCACGAGTATCGAATCACATCGTCATTTTTGATCAACTTTTTCAGTAGACTTGAAAGTTATTCAAAATTACAATGGTTCCAAATAAGAAGTTTATAAATTGAACTAAGATACGCATCAAATAATATATTTCCTGAAATATTCAGTATTCTCAATAAAATGTGTAAGGAAAAATAATCTGAATTAATACTAAAATTTTAATTAAAACTAAAGTTGTCCATTATCATATTAATTAAAAGTACTCAACAAATTTATCAATGACCAAATTTATTTATTAATTATCATTATTAATATTAATATTATTATTATTATTAATATTATTATTATTATTATTATTATTATTATTATTATTATTATTATTATTATTATTATTATTATTATTATTATTATTATTATTATTATTATTATTATTATTATTATTATTATTATTATTATTATTATTATTATTATTATTATTATTATTATTATTATTATTATTATTATTATTATTATTATTATTATTATTATTATTATTATTATTATTATTATTATTATTATTATTATTATTATTATTATTATTATTATTATTATTATTATTATTATTATTATTATTATTATTATTATTAATTGTTTTTTATTTGGCTTCGTCTGCAATCGCTTTCTTATAATTAGACTAAATTAGATAAACTACAAATACCTCAATGCAACTTTTTCTATGTTAATTGACACAATATTAATTAATTAAAACAAATGTAAAAGTAATACGATAATTAATCTAATTACATTGAACTATAACCTAATTTGTTAAGAATTCATCTGGTCAACATAAATTGTTTGAACGAAAATTCCCTAGAAAATGTTGTAATTGAACTGTGGATTTTAAGTCAAAAGAAAAATGAAAAAAAATCTTTAAAAATTTAATTAGGTTAAGATAAATTTACATAGTCCAATTTAAATGTGATTAGTTGGCTTGGCTACGTGGTCAGTGGGATGTTGTTAGGGTGATTTAGAGCTTAGCTGATAAATGGATGGCATAATTATAATGTTTTCTATTTTATTTATCAGCATTCTAGTAAAGATTTCGGGGAAATATTTCCCATTCCATCGTTCTGAATACCAAATAAATCAATTAATTAAATCATGATAAAATTTCATTTATAATTTCCTTTTATAATTATAATTATAATCATTATTATTATTATTATTATTATTATTATTATTATTATTATTATTATTATTATTATTATTATTATTATTATTATTATTATTATTATTATTATTATTATTATTATTATTATTATTATTATTATTATTATTATTATTATTATCGCGATATTTATAAGTAACTTATCATACAAAATAGATAATATCGACACAGTCAAGGGAATCAAAATTGACATGCTTCTTCCTTCAACCAAAGAGTATATTACATATGAAGGCTCAATTCCTCATCCTCCATGTTACGAAAGTGTTTTATGGATCATACTGAATGAACCCATTAGTGTTACAGAAACTCAGGTAAATTAGATACAATAACATTTCTAGAAATAATTTATAAATTTATTATTTTAACAAATTTATTTAATAAATTAAATTTTATAATTATAATAAGGATTAGAGTAATTCTTTCCGAAACTATTTAGTTTATTCAATAAAACAAATTATACTAGTAATCATAGATTATAATAATTATATTATCTTATTGAAACCGTAGAATCGAGATCTGATATTAATTTGCTCACTTAAGTGTCTTTTGCTGCAGTTGAGCTGCAATTAAAAATTTGTAAATTTTACAATGAAATGTATATAATATCTCGTATTGAGAGACAATTTGTTCCCTTGCTATTCCAATCAATTAAACATGAAAATAGAATGAAAATAGGGTTTCGGATGATAAAACTTGTGTAAGGAGAAATCGGTTTGTTGTAAGAAAAGTACTTGTCTAAATAAACAATGTAAAGTAATGTAATTTTTTACTTTTATTATTTCTAATCATTGTGGCCCATTTTGGTAATGTCGAATTTTTCTCATTTCCCTTTTAATATTTCATTTATTTTCATATTGATAAAACATTAAATATGTTTAATTATAATTAAAATAAATTTTCAGATTTATTCTATATCAATGACGCTTGATAAAGGCAACGCTTTAAATTTGTGTTGAGTATAATAAAAAATATCCCGTTGTAAGAAACAATATCAAATATAAACAAAAAAATAATGAATTTTTAATTAATTTTTAATTGATATATTTTAGACTTTTTGATTTATTTAATTTTGTCCGGTAGTTGTCTACATCTCTAATACATTCCGAATATAATGGTATTAAAATTCAATTATTTTGAATTTTTTGGTCAAAATATTATCGAATTTCTTAAATGAAAATTTGGTATTTATGCCTAATTAAATTGAAAAAAAAATTTTTAGTGGCGTATCAAGTGTTAGTTACTTGCGGTGGTACGGTGGAGGTGGAATTAATAAATTATATATTTATAAATATTCACTGTTTATTCGTTAAATATGTATAATATAAAAAATTTATAATTACCTTACTTAAAACTTATACTTAACTTAAAATGTAATTCTTATAACTTATAACTTATATTAAGTAACTCTTTCAATAAAACAAATATATTCCAAAAAATTCACTTCTATAAATTGAATATTTTCTCTTAAATCAATTAAGATGAACGTAATTCAAAAAAAGTAAAATAATTAAATTATGTATGTATTATTTATTTAATACCAAATTCACTTACCAAATAATTATGATTAAAACAAGGTGCAAATTAGATCAAAGAGTAAAAAAGCTCACAAATATAATGGTTGCCCGTGTCCCAGTCGAGCGTGTACAAAATTACCAATCAGAAGCGCTCATATTTGACGTAGGCACGTACGTTTAGTGCTTAATGACATTTTGTGACATTATAACATTTAATAATAGAATAAAACAAATGTGGTAAAAATAAAAGCAGATAAATTTTTCATAAAATATCACATTTTTTTGCGCATTTAGCATATTCTAATAGAAGTTTGAATCAATTGTTTTAATAGATAATATTTTAAAAATTAACACTATAGACATTCATTAAAAAGCAAATAATTTATTGTTAAATTAAAAACTGATTATTTTCCTGAACAAAGTATTTTCCATCATATTTTATTATTCATTTTCAACTATTACAGAGATATCTCTTCTAATGTCAATATCATTCAGCATCTTTGAAGTTATTAACTTTTTGACATGCCAATTTAATCTCAGAAATGCAAGATATGAACTACATGCTGAATGAAGCATAACTTCAATGTCTAATTCTTTGATATTCTGCATTGTTTTCCTTTTAGAAGAATGTTGTCTAACATTATATTGTTTGAATTATACTCGTTTTTTCTATTTTCATTATGTAATTTCCATTTTGTACTTCAAAATAAAATTATTTGTTTTAAATTCTCATAACAATTTTCTTGCCAAGCTAAATAAATGTTGGAGTTGAAATATAAAGTTTTGCCTTTGGTTACTTACTGCTTTGTTATATCTGTCATAGTTTAGTTTCCTATAATATCTCTCATCGAAAGAAAAAATCTAATGTACTCAACGTTGTTTATTCTTTTATATTCTCCTTCTACTCTATACTTTATTTTCTCTTATCCTGAATATTTTTGGACCTTGATACTCTGATTCTTTTTTGTCTCTATTTTATAGCTAATTCATTGTTATTTTATTTATTGTGATCTGTTAATAATTTTTTTTAGTTTTTCCTATCAGTCGTTTGCAATTATTTTATTTTGATTGCCTCGATTTCTTTCTCGAATATCTCGATTATTATTGTCCTATCTCTTTATTTACAACCTATATTGTATCTGTAATATTTCCTTTATTTTATGGGATTAATAAATTTTAAAATTATTATAATATATTTAATTTTTTGAAATTAAATCACTTTGTTTTAATTTGAAATATTTAAATTTTATCTATTCTAAAAATAGTTATTCGTTTTTTTAAAAATAAATATATTCCAGCATTAACAGTTTTAATGTTTTGTTTCGCCACTATTAATTTTAATGTTTTATCTTTAATTTTTTGGAGAAAAGTTTACCAGTAAGATGTAGAGACAAATATAAGAAATCTCTCATACTTTGAATAACATGAAAGCAATCTATCATTAAGTGACTCTTAGGAAGAAATAAAGGTACCAATATATTTCTTTGTAATCTTTTGACACTCCTACGATAAATTATGTACATCTAGGGGGTTAGTAAAGATGTTTTGAATGTGTAGTTAATAAATTTTTAAAAATGGGTCCATTATTATTAGCAGTTCAGTGACTTGCTGTCATATTAAAGAAAAAATGTTTATTAAATAAATTTTTTTGATAAGAGTTCTCATGATGAATCTCACTTAAATTAGTGAATTATGAATTCAAATCTTCTAAAAACATTTTTAATAAACTTCATAAAAAAATTAACTATAATTAATTTATTTTTAATAGAAAAACTTTTTTTCAGAATTATGTGCATGAAATTTTCTATTGTGACGCCTGTGAAGAATTAGTAAATTGAATTATCTGAGAAAGAGAGTTATAATAATTTTTTATGTAAAAATTAATTAAATTCGAAAATGTCTGATAGTCATTTAATAAGTGAAATAATGTTTCTAAGTGAATCTAATAATATTAATGATGATAATAATAATAATAATAATAATAATAATAATAATAATAATAATAATAATAATAATAATAATAATAATAATAATAATAAAAATAATAATAATAATAATAATAATAATAATAATAATAATAATAATAATAATAATAATAATAATAATAATAATAATAATAATAATAATAATAATAATAATAATAATAATATTAAATAATGAAATGATAATTTAAGCCTTTTAAGTTCTTTAGAAATGGAATGCCAGTAAGTTTAAGTTCTTTCAGAATCTTGAAGTCGAGTATGTCACTGATGAATGGGATATTCAAATAAAAATATTTCTTCTTTTTATTTCGACCTAACAAATTGTCAATCCTATTGTGAAAAGGATAAATTTTACTTTTATCAAATATCAGTATAGGCAGAGAAATAGTTGACACAGCCATCCTCAATTTCAAAACACCTCTTTGCCGCAATGCGTACCAAATCAAATGGAACATAACGATACATCATGTAAATAACGAAGAAAAGCTCCCAATACATACAAATACAGATAAACTCTATCATCTAAATCCTGATGAGAAGTAGAGTCAACACTTTCAAAGGTTTGTCACAAAATCATGAATATAGTTGAGAAAGAGAAAAAGAAACCATATCTCTCAAACCTATCGAAAGATCAACAAGCCATGGTAAAATTCTTTAAAAATATACCATACGTTCACTTACCAAGTATGGCACATAAATCTTGGATATTGAGAGAAGCTCTGGCAAATTATATAAAAAAATAAAACAATTGCACAATGGAAAAATCATTGTCTATCATCACGTGCAATGTATACAAAGAAATATTCAGTGGAAGTACCCTCAGGACCTTGCGCCAAAGAGTATAAGAACATCTAGATCATGGTGGAAAATCCTCGGTATACAGACATCTTCATAATTATCAATAAGGGAAGGAAAGAAAAATTATTTCAATTGAAATCTTAGCCAATGGAAACATCCAAAAGAAAAATGTTAGATTTAAAGAACCAATTCTCATGATAAACAGATGGTCAACAATCAACACTAAAGAAGAGATCAATGAAATCATCAGTTTGATTTGTTGTTATTGACCTTGAGAACATCTTTTAAAAAATTAAAAAATAATAATTTAAAAATAATATAGAAAAACTAGACCAAATTTTAAGGAAATATACTTTTAGAGATCATTAGAAAAAAAATCAATATATAAACATTTTTTAAAAATTTTAAATTGCGTATTAAAAAAGTTATTGGAACTATATTTTTATAAATATTTTATGATATTATTTATTAAAAAAGGTTTCTAAGAGCTATATATAGAAGCTTTAAAAACTTTAAAAAATTTTGTTTTGAATGTTAAGGATATTTAACACTAGGTTTACGGAACTTGCCAATTTGACGGATTCAATTTTTAAAATTAAAAATACAAGAGAAATATTATTTTTTCTAATTTTTTTATGTTGGTTATTAATGATACAGTGATACGCGAATATATTACTATCCTTTTTTTGTCGCCCTTTCAGTTTAGCGGAAATGTGTCAGTAAAAATAGATATGCATTTAATGTCAGTAAATCTAGTGTTAATAAAAAAATTTTAAATTTTAAAATTCTTCAGAAAAGCGTTTATTATTATTTTTAACCAATGAGGAGTAAGAAAAAAGAAATAAAAGAGAAGATCAAAAGCATTTGAAAATAGAAGAAACTAAATTCAAGGAGATCGAAAAGGACTATTTTATAATTAAACATTTTTCATTTTTTATTAACCCCTTTACCGTCAACTTCTTTTTCTGAAATCGACCCTTAATTGGCGACTTTATTTGCAGCTATAAAAAAATTAATCTTTTAATCATTTTTGAAACATCTTTATCAACAATAACGAACAACTAATAACGAATAACAGTTTTGTGTCTTTTAATCCAACCTTTTGTATCCTCGGGTCTACCGGTAAAGGGGTTAAATATATAATTGTGCAGCGAAGAGCTTAAATTATCATTAAATTTTTTAACATTTAATAAATGCTGATTCCAATAATTAATAATAATAATAATAATAATAATAATAATAATAATAATAATAATAATAATAATAATAATAATAATAATAATAATAATAATAATAATAATAATAATAATAATAATAATAATAATAATAATAATAATAATAATAATAATAATAATAATAATAATAATAATAATAATAATAATAATAATAATAATAATAATAATAATAATAATAATAATAATAATAATAGTTTATGGGTTAAACAATTACCATAAAATATTCCATAATTTCTCTTTCGATTTCGCCCCACCAACTGTAGATTAGTCCTTGATAAGTTAACTTTGGGATTCCCATTCAATTGAAAACTGTTCTATGAAGAATTTATTCTTCATACCCTTTAAAAAGTTAATATTAATCGACGAAATTTGAAATAATTTCTAAAAGGAACTTATATTTATTCCACAAACTTCATCATAAACAATTCCTTTTATTTCTTCCGAAAACATAATAATAGTCTAAAATAGGATAGGAGTATCGGCAATCCAGATGAGTACTGAGAACATCAAACAAAAACTTTTTATAATTCCTATAATAAAATATAATGATCGGTTAATTTGGTTCTGTTGAAAATAAATATATATGACATAATCTCTAGATGTTAACTGAACCGTTTCTAATAATAGAAGGCTAACAGTACAATTTTATATTACATAAGAACATTATGTCCCTACAAATTCAACTATAAAGACCAAATAAAAACAAAAAAATATACAAATGTTTTACAAGCCAATACAAAATAAAGGAAAATAACATTTAATTACAACTACAATTACAGTTAACTATTGCAATTTACAATTACAAGTTACAGTTATATTTAATAAATTTTGTTATATTTAATAAATATTTAATAAGTTTTACCTCTTATCATCTGCGGTTTAAATACTAATATTAATTATTGAATTATTATTTATATTTATTTAATTATTTATCAACCAATGATGTAAAATATAATAAGTTTTGTTTAACTGAATGTCTTTAATTTAGGGGTGTTTAGTTAAACAAAACTGTTTATATAATTTAATCATTTTGCCTTATCTTCATTATCATGTTTGCCCTTTCCAGCATCGTTATTAAGGTTTATTATCACAAATTTCAAATTCTCATTTATCGCTCTTGGAGTTTATGAGCCAAATTTATGAGCCAGTTTGATAATTACCCCCGAAATAATGACAGATTGTGAAAATTGATTAGATAATTGGACATATATTTATTTAATAAATAATTCTCCCAGACTTCATAATTGCAATCATTGAATGATCCCATATTTAAATTATATTTCATTAATTTATAAATTGTTGCTCCTAGCGCCAATTATTAGAATTTATTTGTTTACAAAAAGACTTTGAAACATTTAATTATTTTATTAATTTATTATTTGAATGTAAAATATTTTAAATTGCACTTTTGCTACTAATTGAAAATAAAAGATTTTGCTATAATATAATAACAGATCAATATAATTCTTATGGATAACTACAGATTTTCAGCAGGCTTCATCATTCATCCAATCGTATGATATTTATTACATTGTGGAATGAAAATTATTTAATAGAGACATAGCTAGGGAGATGGGGTTTGGTATTGTGTATTTTGGAATATATTTCGTATTAATACTGTCTGATTTATACACTACTTCTATATTTATTTTCTCTATAATTAGCATGAGAAAAATTATAAATTTTCACGGTGATCATAGAATGTTGAAAATCAAGTCCCGAATAGTTCTGTGATTTCTTATGATATAGGTCAACCGCCCAATTCGAAATACCTTTAATACTTCCAAATTTTCATATTGTTTAAATTAATTGATATTTTGTGGTAAAATTATATTTTAATTACTTTTCATGTTAAAATCAATCGTTGACATTTAAGTAGATTACAAATTGGCTGTCTATCATTAGAATTTTCAATTGAAATTTGTTTTAATGTCCATTAGATGAAAACTCTCAGAAAATTGCGAGCATCAAAGAACGATTGGTCAGGAATCATTGCCGATAATTTTCGACCAGCTCAAAATCTCAATCGACGAGCTCTACGGACAAATATTCAACTGACTCTGACGGTTATTTTATTGATAGCTTAATATTTCTCATATTTTTTGTTTAAATGTATTCCAAAGTTTATTTAATTTTGAATCAAGTAAAACAAGTGAAATAGTTAAAAATGAATTTTTTGTTAGATTATTTCAATTATCATTGGTATTTGTGGGTTTGAATCTGCGTCACCTGTCAAGATATATGTCAACTGTGATTGATGTTTTGCCATTTCCTTGGGAGCAATATGACGATTTTCAAGATTTTATCTTTATTAGATTACCTGATTAACAGATACACATGTTGAATAAGGAAAAATATGTTACATATTTTCTTTTAAACATTATAAACAAATATTTTTATTAAGATAAATTTATATTTATTTTATTCTTTTCTTTACTTTGCCCAGCGTTGTTGGCGATACTTGGAACGTTACATGAGAGAAATTTTATATTTATTAAAACCGAGGTAGCTTATTATTTAATAATCAACAAATTATTGTGTTTAAATATATTCAATTAATTTATATAATAATAAAAGAGAGTGATAAAAACGATTTATTTAAAGCTGGTAAAAGAAGATATTTTTTTCTTTATATTCATTGTTTTATATAGATTTAGATGAATTAAATTCCCCCGTTAGGACTTTTATATAATAAGTCGTCTGCATAATATACATTGTTGATTGAATTTTATAATCTTGAATCTTATAATTCTTAGACTTTGTGAAATTACAATAAATGTTTGATTTAGGGAAACATTTTTTTATATTTATTAATTGTTTAAATTCATGTTAAAAATGTTTGAATTTTCTTTGATTTTCACAATTACATATAAATATAAATAATCACCTTATAATTAAAATTCTAATTTATTTTTAATAAATTTCCCGTTTACGAATTAATCACAATTTATGGATTTATATTAATTAAATTTTAATTAATTAATTGTTTCGTCTTTTCAAAGATGGATCCTCGAATAGATTGACTTTATTGAAACTTTTAAAAATTAGCATAAAATTAAAAAGAATTAAAAATCTTTTATTTGTAGTTCAAGAAATGTCAGTTTGAAATATTCAATTCACTTTGCTCTTTATTAAGTGTAAAAGGACTTATATGTATATTAATAAATTTTAATTATACTATTGAAAATTATTCTAAGTTCTTTTTTATTGAAGAAGGTTCAAATATTTCGCTATCAAAAAATTTGAATTACTATAAAGGTCTTAGGAGAAGTTCAATAGCTTTTTAAGACTTGGTACCATAAAGTTAGGATAATTTAAATGTGAAAATGCATTTGAATACGAAAATAATACTCCCTCTGTCCAAAAATGGCAGTCCAGTTGCATTTTAGCTTTTTTCCCAAAATGATTGTCAATAGAGAATATAAAAAGTTGAACGGTTTTGTAAAACCTTTTACAGTAAAACACATTAAATAATTTTATTTTATTGATTGAACGAATAACAAAACTGCATTTTGAGTATCACTGTTACGTATAAAAGAAACGATTTAAAGTCAAACTGGACTATCAATTTTGGACAGAAGGAGTACATTGCAACCATTTGTATTGAAAACACAGAAAGATTTCAATAGGGATTACTTGGAGAAATTTATTCAGTCAGAATATTTGAAAATAAACATTCGAAAATTAGTATTGTAAAATATAAAGATTTACAATTTTAGGAAAAACAAAAAAATATAATTGAAGGACTAAACAGATTTAGGCTCTTTCAACAATTAGTGCGGCTTTCAAGTTGTTTTAATTTTTAAATTAAAAGGTATATTTTTCTTTTTCAAATAAAATTTAAAATAGGTTCAAAAGATAAATAGCAAATTTATAAACGAAAAGTTAATAATTATTTATGCATTTTCCAAATCCTATATTAATAATCTAAATTATTCGATGATAGATCGAATTACAACTTCAACCATTAGCTCTTTTATTGTCGCTACTGTCTACTGACAAATTTAAACGGATCTTATTATTCAATAAAAGGTTTACATATTATTTAAAACATTCGACCAATCAGTTCATTTCAATAATTTATTGTTGAATTATCATAATCCATTTACTGAAAATTAAGTGTTCTGTGCACGATATGAAATTTTTCTATCTATTTTATTATTATACACTCTTAGAAATAATAACGAATATAATATTATTAGTTATAAAGTAAAATATAAAAAAGAATTAATTTTAGTAAAAACTAAAAAACTCACAAAACTAACAGTTATTTTTGAAAAAGAAACATAAAATCAGAAAGAAAAGAAAAGTTAATATTTTATTTAATTTTAGAATTATTCATTAATTTAAAAATATAGTTCAAACGTTTAGAAAATTATATAAAAAGAAATTATGACATTTACTTAATATTACTACCTCACAATTACAATGATTGATAAATAGAAAAAATATTTTATCCTGCATATTGAAATTAAAAGTAAGTTGAAAAGTTAAAGGTGGTAGGAAATTTTGAAAAATCGGAACCTTGATCTATGTTATACTATTGTATTTTGAAAGACATATCTTATGGTTTAGGGTCTGTTATCAGAAATCTTTCTTAGAACAATAAATAAAATAGAAAATATTCTAAGATGCTTTTTGAATTAGATTTTTCACTAGACTCAGATACCTTGAAACATAGTCTAATGGTAAATGAACTGGTATATTCTTTTTTATTCAAGGACTAAATGCAAGCTGGCCATAGTAATGAAATAGTAATAAATAGAGGTTTTGCAGTTAAGTTATTTTGAAAAATATTTCAATATTTTCTAAATTATAAAATAATAATAAAAATAGAAAAATAGAAAACAAATAAAATCATTGAAAGAATCCAGTTTAGAAGCTGCTTGGTGATTCACAGGTAATTACTAAAATATATTATTATATATTTGTCAATGTTACTCTAAAAAGTAAATACCTAAAATAAATTGTTCCAAAAAAAATATTACAAACTTTGCTAATTGTTTTACAATTTACCTCGACATGTTAAACAATGAAAAAATCTGCGATTTTTGAAAATATTTCATAAATTTTTCGTAAAAATATAAAATTTACAAAAATTATTTAAATATTTTACACTTTGTTATAATGAAAACAGTATTGAAATAATTGTATTCACAATTGAATAAATCGTTTGCAATTTCTCTCATTAAAATTGTATAAAAAATGATTAATATTTCAAGATGGGTTTAGAGACAGTAATTATTCGGGGAGAAAATTCAATTCATTTTTTATTATTCATTGGATTTTATATTGTAAATATATTTCGATTAAAATAATATTTGAATTTTTAGTTAGGGTTGGATTAATAATTAAATGAAATGTAGGGAAAAGCACATTTCTCATTAGTATAAGACAATATATTTTCATCAGTTATTCATTACTATATAGCTTTTGATTGACAGCACATATTGTCAAAGATTGTCTATCATGATATATTAATATATTTCTATTGACAACTAATTAAATAATAATAATAATAATAATAATAATAATAATAATAATAATAATAATAATAATAATAATAATAATAATAATAATAATAATAATAATAATAATAATAATAATAATAATAATAATAATACTGATTCATAGTCAAGTTTTTTAATAAATACAATGATCAATTGAAAAGAAGTCAGTGGTGAAAATTGAAAAAAATTCTTATAATATATATTGTATTTATTAAAAAAGCTTGACTATGAATCAGTAAATATATCGATATTTTTGATATTCACGAATTTTCCGCACTGCCTTTTTCAAGTGAATTTGATATCATCTTAAATTTAATTTCATTTTAAAATGTTAAAGGCAATATTCATCAACTTTAATCTGGTAAATAGGAAATTAGTATGAGTCAAGGTCAGATGATAGCAGCTATTTTTAATTCCTGGTTTCCATTTCTTAATTGATCCGTTCTTTATTACATGAAATAGTGACATGTTATCTTTCATAGAAAGATCTCTGGCAGATTATTAAGCATATTCTTTTTTTTCAAGACTATCACCAAAACTAAAATTAAACGCCCCTGACCACTTTGACGTTTATTGAGTTTGTCTTACTTTATATGTATTTCCCACAAATTAGCAATTTATTTAGAATTCTAAAATTAATCAAAAAAAATTAAAAATGACTGTTTCGATGAAGTACAACAGGAAAAATATTTTTTCTCCTCTATTATTAACAAATGACAAGTTTGTATTTTCGAAATTCGTGTGCTTACAATTTCACCAGTTTTTTTCAGTACTTTCATAAATAAACCATTTCCAAATTGAATCTGCTGTAAACCAAAAATTTGTACTTTACACTGATGTGACATTTTTTGTGGTTTTATAATGGATGGTAATTTACTATTGCACAAATAACTTAATAGCGTGTGCACTTTTGTTGGATTTTAATGGATTCAATTAGATCCAGATGTATTAGTTCGGTGAACCTGACTGTATGCCACTAACAAGTTTGTGCACTTGTATTAGGTATATTTCGCTGCTTTTGCAAATGATGTATTAAGTAATTAAATGACAAATTAGTTTTACATTTCATGTAGATTATTTTTAAAAGTTTTGATTTTTTTCACCTTTGGTTAATATGACCTTGGATAATCAAGAGATCATTATATTTAATTTTCTTTTTTTATTATAATTTTATATATTTTCCAGGAAAGAGTGTGCAGAATCGAACGAGATTTCTTTTATTCCGGTAATTCAAATATTTTGTAAGGTGTTGTAAATTATATAATTTAATTTCAGTAAATGATCCTTAAATTTAACAAGGAAACATTCCAGAAAATAAATATTGAGTATAATTCTCATGGAGTAAAACGAGGCACTTTGTAAATATTGGAATGGGAGTGGCTATGTAATTTCTTAATAAATTTCCATGTTGCGAATTTTATTTAAAGCGATAAATTTTTAAAAAATATATTATATTTGCTTCATATATTATAAATCGTTTTAAAAAAATGTGTATAAAAATATAATTATATTTTTGTAAAAGAAGATATTAACCGTTTGCAGACGGTAGGCCAACACTGCTGGCCACGAATTTTGTTCCAGACGTTCTACAATGTATAATGGTCAGCTTTGCTGGCCAAACTTTAAAAAAATCATACCACGATATCGGGCATTGGTATACTAAAAAATTATTCTAAAATATATACTACTTATTAAAATTAATTCCGTCTGCAAACGGTTAAATATTAGATTCAAAATTCAGGTAAATATGTTATATATTACTTTTGTTATTTGACAACTTTTATTTAGAGCAATTTAGTGTTTTGATTTATAAAAATAATAAAATATTTACACAGGTTGTTTAACTAAAATATAATGTAATATAAAAAAAATAAATAAATTATAATAGAAATAAAATATTTAAAATATAATATGAAATTATTTTTTTTTATTATTTAAGAAAATTATGATGCGAGTGAAGATACAAAAATGCAAATTGAAATGGTTTATTTAATATATAAAATACAAATATTAATAGGAATAAGGTCAATCAGGCCTGTGAAAAGTGAAAAATTATGACACTTGTGGTTAATTTTAAATGGAAAGTTGCATGTATATGGTGATTCGTATCCTAATTAAACGCTAATTAAAACTGTGAATAAATTAATTTTTAACAAAACGTAGAAAAAAATAAAGTAATAAATTTTAAACAGCATTTTAAAAATAAAGATTTTAAAAATTACACCATTGTAAAGAAAATAAAAAACCAAACGAAAGGGATTTTTAGGCAAAAATATTCATCAACTTTTGATAAGTAAAAAAAATGTCTACAGAATATTGATTAATTAAATTTTAATAGAGTAAAAGTTAATAATGAAAATAATAAAAAGTCGTGAATTAAAATAGAAATTATTTTGAAGATTGTTGAAAACTTAATGAAAAAAAAATGAAAATTTTGAACAAGAAAACTTTGCTAAGTTTGGAATGTGCTCATATCCATTCCTTAGATGTAGAATATAACAATTGTTTTTGAAGTTTCCACAAAAGCCAACTCTGAAATTCCACTATTTATCAAGGGATTGTATTGTAAAGAACTATTTTAAAAGCTAAAGTAATTGTCGGACTAAAATATGATCTCTTTGGCTTTTTCAATTAGTTTCTCACATCCAATAGCTTAGTTAGAGAAGGTCTGAATGAAGAGGCATCTCAGAGAAGTACTTTTGGTCTTATTGTAAATAATTATTTTAAATTATTCATTAAATATTTCAATATGTTTATAGTAATTTATAGTAAAATGGGTAATATACACAAAATATTTTTTTTAATTCTTATATTTGTCTAATTTTAATTTGTTTCCTCAAAGTTATTATATTTAGAAATAATTTAGAAGTATTTTTTAAGTTATTTAGTAATTAATTATCGTGCTTTTGATTTAATAATAATTTTTAAAGGTATTTTTTATAATTTCTAATGGAAAGGCTTAGATGTATTCATTTGTGAAAGTTTACAACACAATATTTTGATTATTTTCTAAATTTGTCCTTATCTGTGACCTACTTATTTATTTATTAAAAATATATGACTTACTTATTTTATATACTGTTCTATCGGGGACTATGTTTTCTACGGGTATGTGTGCCTGTGACCTACTTAAAATTTTAGTTATTTTGACGTAAAAACATAAAATTTACGTGACTTACATAAAAAAATTATGTGTCTGCTTCAGACCAACCCATCTAAATTTTATATATATAATATTTTTCCATGAAGCTAGTTGTATATTATTGTGCCATTAGAAAGCTAATCTTTATTTGTCTAATAAAAATAATTAATTTAATAATGGTAAAAATATTATAATTCGACTCATTACATTATTTAATTAATTATAAATGGAATTTTCAATTGAAAAATTAGTTTAGGAAAATGTCGACATGTAGGATGTGTGTGAATATGAATAATTGATAAAATAAATTAAAACAAAATTAAAATTAATTGGAAAACTTGTTGAAAGTGAAAACAAAACATGCAGAAAAATTGCAAGTCATAATGGAATCTATATAAATGCAATTCACGTCTTCCTGTTAAATGAATGAAAAAATGTGAGTGTTTTCATATGTTTCCGAGTATTTTCAGCTCGCATTGCGCTCTGACGTGATTGGCTCATTTTATATTTTATTCAATAATAATATATTTCATATTTATTTCATTTTTTCATAATTGTATTGCCGTTAGTGATATTTAGAAATTAAATTCGAAAGTTTGCGATCATGAATAAATATTGTTATTAAATATTATTATTCAGGCTCAATTTTTAATGAATATTAATTCGCATTGAAATTTTATTTTAATTTAATGAATTTTGCTACTATTCTTATTTATTAATATGTCTGAGAATTAAATATGGTTTACATTGGTATAAGTATTGAGAGTCAAGGTGTCGTAGAGATTCTCATTTTTAATAGTTCTTTATTTTTAACTGACAAAAATTGAAGACAGTGGAAAGATCTTTGTAAATCTTTTTTTCTCTATGCAGGCGCAGTGTAATAGCAATATTTGTCCTCATAGAGAAACGTAGTGAATGAAACGTTTTGTGAAGAACTCATTGAATGAATATATAAGAAAAAGTATAATCAACGACCTAATTTAACTGCGTAATTTTAGGATGTCACTGCGCACATTTCTACTAGAATAGAGAAGATGTCCCATTAAAAACTCTTTAATCAGTGATTTATTTAATTGAGAATATGTCTAGGAGACTATGGCATTTCATGTTGACTAGATGTTGGATGTTTCATTTATGTTTAGAAAAAATATATACAAAAGTAAAAATATTTAAATAAATGATGATTATGAAAAGATTCATAAAATTTTATTGAAGCAATTTTTGGAGTTAGTTGTTTTTACTATTATTATTATTATTATTATTATTATTATTATTATTATTATTATTATTATTATTATTATTATTATTATTATTATTATTATTATTATTATTATTATTATTATTATTATTATTATTATTATTATTATTATTATTATTATTATTATTATTATTAGTAGTATAAAATGATGATTGCTTGATAGCAGCATTTATTATTTAAAACAATAAAATGATAATTTAAGCCTTTTGCTGCAAATAATGTATTTAATGAAAGAATTTTCGACTATACGATAGTCCTATACGATAGGAGATTGACAAGGACTATCGTATAGTCGAAAATTCTTTCATTAAATACATTATTTGCAGCAAAAGGCTTAAATTATCATTTTATTGTTTTATTATTATTATTATTATTATTATTATTATTATTATTATTATTATTATTATTATTTTTATTATTATAAGAAATTTTTTTTTCAAATTTCACCACTGATTTCTTTTTCATTGTGTTTATTAAAAAGCTTGACTATGAATCAATAAATATATCGATGTTTTTGATATTCACGAATTTTCGGCACTGCCTTTTTCAAGTGAATTTGATCATTATTTATTAAATATAAAACTTACTGTGGAAAAACTAAATTATTTTTGCATTTTATATATAAAATACAAAATAATTTTATTTTTAATAAATTATTATTATTATTATTATTATTATTATTATTATTATTATTATTATTATTATTATTATTATTATTATTATTTAATATTATTATTTTTTTATATGGTTTTATTTTTATTAATGCTATTATTATTGGTGATAATTCACCCCCATATATATTGCAATACAAAGAATTATTTTGACACAAATAAAAATTGAATTTCTTTTTAATATTTATTATTTACAGCAATTGCAAAAATAAACAGAAATTTTATTTTCAACACAAATATTTGTTGCATTTCTGGAATGCTGAGTGAGCCTTTCTGTCCTTTTTGACACAAACCTTGCATCTAGCTCCCGATGATAATTTATGTTTGTATACATTTAATGTCATAGATGTTTTCCTATTTTCTATATTTTATTAGAATTATTTTATTCATTCAGAAAAGTATTTTGAGACTTGCATAAAAATTTCTCTTAAATAAAATGAAATATAACCAATTGGAAATATAATAATTGAATAACTCACTTGAGTTTTCTATGAGAATAATTTTTTCAACACTGAAATATAAATGGGACTATATTAATAGTAAAAGATGAGTCTTGGAATCTTTTATAACCATCAGGAAAGGCAAGAAAATAAAAAAGTCATGAATTGTAAAAGATTTGAAATTTTTTTAATAATTTCATTGATAATACGAATTCAAAATAAAGTTTATAATCAGAAATTTTTAGAGAAAAAGTCAAAAAAGTTAATTTTTATAAATAGTGTCTAAAAATAAATTATCGTATACTCATTCTTTTTATCTCTTGATTTAAATTCAATTTTATTTTTACTTTCATTTCTTTTCAGATTACCAATTTATCTTTTGTTTAAACACTCGAAAATTCGTATTAAATAGAAAAACAAAATTGATCTATAGCTCAAAAAGAAATGAAAATCAAAAGAATTTGTTTTGTTAAAATTATACTCGAAACATTTTTACTAATTTAATAAAATAAAATAAAAATATTAAGATGATTTTCAAAGCATGATATTGATGTTGCCTTATATATTAATTAGTGTTACGTTTTCCCTTATCATTCTTATCATGAAAATTATACATGGCTTTGAGGTTTTTAATTGCTGAAGGAAGCTGAACCGAATGGTGGAGACACGAATGTCTGGCGTTTTGATGAAGTCCGTTTGATGTCTTGATAATTATCCGACTTTTATGATTTATTTTCTAATGACCTTTAATGTGGTATTTATAAAGAATATAGCTTTTATTACAAAATTGTTTTAACATTTTATAGTATTTCACTCTTTATTTGTTGGCCTTAAAGTAACATACATTCGTAAAGTTTTTCTGTTAAAACGATTTTATTGTAAATATTCGGTTTTATTAGGTTATTCAAAATGAAATCTCCGTTTTAGCAGTCAAACCTTTAAGGGTTATTAATTGAATTATAAACCATCGCACTATTTATATTGTTGTAAGCAGTTTCGACAGATCTGTATTTATTAAATTTTTTTGTGTTTTCTTCTGAAAATGATTTCAATGTTAACAAAAGGGGTAATATTTTTGACGAGAAATGAAATAAGCAGGAGGTCTGGTATTATCATGAAACAAAATTGGCACTTTTTGATTGACCATTACAGGTTGCTTGTCTAATAATTTTGACGTAGGCGCTAAATATTGCGCCAATATGATTTTTCTTTTGTGGTTTCACTGAGTTTGAGAATATTTTAATTTAAGGCACTTTTTTGACTATTAACAGTTTATATGATCATTTTTTGATACGTAAGTGGCTTCGAACATTTTTACAATTAACTTATAGAACCATTTTTATTGAATTTTACTATTCGATTTATAAAGAAGTCTGGTTAATGTCCAAGAAGGAAGAGTAAAGAAATATCAAACTATTCCAACAACAAAGACAAGCTGCTTCACTGATTTTTTCAAAATTTCTTTAAAATAATCTTCAAAATTACTTGTTAATACATTGACAATTTTGGTTTTCTATGAAACCAATACTTGGAACTAAAGTTTGTTTTAGTATGCAGATATTATTACTGTCAGAACCTTGCAAAACAGGAAGATGGTAAACTCTTTTATGGGGAAATTGTTTAAAATAATCAAAGCGTACTTTGACATCCAGTGACTACAATATAAGTGGTACAACAACTGACAATACAATTTTGTACAAAAGGTTTATCAAATGGTGACCCTTGTTTTATATGTACAATAGCTATAATATGTATACTATAATTAATTATAGCTATAATTGACATTAAGGTGGAAATATATTTTATATTAGTTGTTGAAGAATCAAACAGCATGAATACGAATTTTAAATAAGGTTTGTTTTAAAAAGTTTAACTAAAATATAATTATTTACTAGAAATATAAATAAAATATATTTTTTAAAAGCAAAATCAAATTAAATAGAGTCATAGAGAGATGATCGTCTGATGTTTTGATGCAATTTATTTGATTTAATTTTAATTATCCGATTTATTTAAATTTATTAAATAACCAATTTTAAAAATGTAGTCTTATGTTTGTTTTATAAATATTGATTTTATTCGGAATAAATATTATTGATTAATTGAGTCTTTGAGAATTAGAATTATCAGAAATCTATAATATAGAATATGAACTCTCAAAAGTATAAACACGTTTTAATAATTATTTCAAATTTGTAATAAAACTTTTCTGAATTAAACAATATTTTTTTAAATCAATTTAAAATCATTTTTTTTCATTAAAATATTTATACATTTTTAAATTCTGTCATTTTTCTTTCATTTTTTCCCGTTATTTATTTATTTTAACAAATTCTCCAGTATTCATTTCTTTTCCTTGAATTCTCTTTATTTTTCATCTGAAAATATTTATTACTTTACTTATAGTATTACTTTTAATTATATTTTACATTTATTTATTTAGATTTACAATATGTATTTATGAACTAAAATTTTATTTGTTTTTTACTTATGGACTAAAATTACTATTATCTATTTTTAATAAAAACATGTATGGATTATATTTTCTAAAGCTTATATAATATGGTTTCAAGACTTACTATTTTTTTGAACGGTTTTTTAGAACAACTAATGATTCCTTTTTCTATTTTACACGGTTTTCTATAATTGTAGAACACATCCTCAATTTTACTATGGTTAACATGTCTTTTTTACACGATTTTCGTTCGAACGTATCTACCGTTTTAAAAAAGAGTTGGGTGTACATCTATTCACAATACTTATCAAGGACCGCTCGCATTACCAATTCAAATGATTCAATTTTAAACCAATTTAAGAAAACCTCCAAAATTCCAATTTAAAACAAATCCAAAATTAATCGAATTCACCACTAAAATCAATAATTTCTACAAAAAAACATTTATAAAAGATTACAAAAATTACAATCACAAACTTACAACAATCCATCGCATTTCCATTGCTCGGGTCTGTGTGCGCACACCCACAATAATCGGTCTAACCAGACCGCGCACACAGACGCGATAGAAAAAGCCAAAACTGCCAGTCAGAGGCAATCCCCCTCTGACTGGTCGAAACAACACGAATCTCAACTTTTAGATCTATAAATTTAAACAACTTAACAGTAATAAAAAGAAATTACACTAGTCCAAATTTGCATTGTATTATTTTGTTATGATTAAATTGTTTAAATTTGTTTATATAAAATTTTACATTGTTGTAAACAATTTTTAACAATTTTTTCCTCATTTCATTTTCTTTTTTATCTATTTCTTCCATTTTAAGTTAATTTATATTTGTTTCTGAATTTGTATTTTCTCCACCAGTTATTATTTTAAATTGTTTGTATTAATAATATTTTATTATTTTAGATAACAAAACACTTGTTGGTGAAAAAATGATTTAGTAAATTATAATGAAGACGTATAAAATATTAATTAAATGTTTTTGAAAATTCATAAATAGAAAGCAAATAAATAAAAAGACATGAATAAATTTATAAATTTCATTTGAAATTAAATGCATTTTTTTAAAAATAAACAAATAGAAATTAATTGAAAATTACTTAATTACTAAAAAAAGTTGAAGTTTGAAAGAAATTTATTTTATTCAATTTTTTGGTTAGAAAATCCATCATTTTCTATCGGTAAATATTAAGCAGAAGCACGCTAATTTTCTTTCAACAGTAATTATAAATGATATCTTAGACGATTTTGACACGGAAAAGGAATTCAAAGTTGAGAGATTTAATTAAAGCTTTGAAAATTTTGATTTACTATGAGATTTACAAAGAGCTGACTTTGGTTCCATTATATCTATGCATCTAAATATTCATAAACTGTGCAGTACATGTTTAGGTATTTTTGAGGTTTGTTTGTAAAATAATAAATTTACAACCATTTTATTAACTCTAAGCGTGCTTTGGTATAGAGCAGGGGTGGTGAACCTGCGACCTCCCGGAACCTTATCGAAATAAATCTTAATTTGTATAAAAAACCATGAATTTTGAGGATTTACAAATAAAAATACTTGTAACTACTGAACTGTATATATATATATATATATATATATATATATATATATATATATATATATATATATATATATATATATATATATATACAAACATCCCGTCGAGTACAAAGAACGAAATATAAAAGTCAATCATTCACACCCATAAATACAAAACATATGTAGAAGAATAAATAAGATTATTGAGCACTCATTTGTGAAATGATGACTTATTTGCATCAATTTTTCGATTCAGAAATAATAAAAATTTCCAGAGTATTTCGTACAGCTGCATTTTTCAAATCTGGAGACTGATTATAAACAAAAGATTTAAAATGAAATTAATTAATGTTAAAATACTTTTTGACTGGGGCCCCATTTGGAGGCGACAAATTTCAATGTGGCCTATGGAAATAAAAAGGTTCCACATCCCTGGTATAGAGTCTATACAATAGACTTTTATTGATCATCACAATTACAATGTAGTCTTCACTTTACTGATTACAACCACACAGAATGATCGGATAAATTATAATTATTTCAACATGTCGTCAGGAATAAATTCACAATCCTTTGACTACTGATTATATTTAATATCTCGCCAAAAGTTTTTTTCCATTTATAATCTTCTCTCTCTTGTATTTTTCGATTTGTCTCAAACGTTCCATCCGATATCTGCCTTTTTTATTTCTTTTCCTATTATCTTTTTGTGCCCTTTCCTAATTTGATTTCAAAAACCAAGCATTGTAAGAATATCTTTCTTAAAAATTATCTAAACTCTTCAACAATGGTAGACTGGAACGGTGAGACACCAGGACATTTCCCGATGGACCGGTTGAATTAGAAGCTGCGGGGTTGGCGATACCTGAACTATCAAATTATCTTATATTTTTTCTGATTTTCAGTAAATTACTAGTGAAATACCACGAAACGGCTACAGCGTCAAATTCAAGGAAAGAATTGAATGATTTAATGACGAAATGGAGCCACTTAAAATATTTATGCAATATATATAATACCGGTGAAATGAGTGAATCTGATTTAGAAATAATTAGTGAAGTATACTCCAAAAACAAACTGAGTTGCAAAAATTGTATTTATTCCTGTTTTAATTTCTTGGCAAAATATATTTTATTGTCTTCTTTATCTTCTACGCAAGTAGCTTGTGAACGTTGTTTTTCTAAACTGAAAAGTATAAACAATTGACATCTTCGTTGTTGAAAGATATTTTGCAGTTATTGATGCTTATGACTATAGAGAAGGATGTTTTAATCAATTTACATACCGACAAAATAATAGAGAAATTAAGAGAAATTGCTCGGGGTAAAAGTTAATACTTAAATGGTTAAGAATCTTTTGTAATTAATGTGTATTTGTATAACCCTGTATATAATACTATTGTAATAAAATATAATTTGATATAAAAATGAAAGATTTATTTATAACATCTGCTGATTGGCTTGATCGATTTGTTCGGTTTCTTCAATTTCAGCAGGTAATTTTGATGACTCAATTTCTTTAGCAACTTTAATGATTTTGTTGGACATGTTTGAATTTGATTTTTGAATTTCGAAAAAGTAAAATGAAGGTGTGCATATAAACAAATATATTTTTATTACTTAATATGATATTTAATTTTTAATATTTTAATATCTTATAAATAATAATAAATTTTGAATGATAATTATGATTATGTGACCAGCACAGCTATGTTAAAATTTTCTTTTATATATTTGTTCATAATAAACATAAATAATTATGCATCTTTATTCTTTTCACCGGTTCAGCTAATTTTCCGGGGTCACTTAAATTTGTCAGTTCGCTACTGTTCCCCAATTTTTAAGTTTTGTTTTGTGATCATTTCAGTCCATAATGTAAAAACAATCAACCGAACAAAAGGAAAAATGTTGGACAATTAATATAAATTGCCATATTTTATATTAGACTTCTTTTGATTCAACTGAATTTTATATATTATTAGAATCAAATTAGTCTTCGTTAACTTTTCAGAAATTTGAAAAGATTGATAAAATGTAAATGGTATTAAAAAAACCAAAAAACACAAAAGAAGTGCAAGTTCTTATCATTTAAACAAAAAATTGAATTTTAATTGAATGCCAGGGATTTGCTATTTGATATTATTAACGAATGAATTACGCTAATAAAAATAAGACAAATAAAAAAAATGAATAAAAAAGGTGAAAATTAAAAATGTAATAAAAGACAATGTGGAGATGGCAGATTAAAGATACGCGTTTTAATTGCTATATTTGACATTGATTAAGATGAATAATTTTTTCGAAAAAAATTTTATTATAATATTATTATTGGGAGATGAAATTTTTAAATTTTAAAATTTTAAAAAGAAAATAAATAAAAAGAAATATTAAGGTAACGATTTCAAAATAAAAAATACTCTAAAATTTTAAAAATCATTGAAACATTAACATTTCAATAAAAAAATAATAAAAATAGTCATTATTTTAATAATCATTTTTAATTGAAAAAGATTGTTTGACTTGAATCTTTGCTGAGTAAAATAATATATTATATTTATGATTGATACAAATCAATTATACACTGTGTATACTTATTTCTTTTTTTTGTACACGCACACAAACACACACAAAGATTCCTATATCAGTCATCATACATTGAATCCAATATGACCTGATCAACTAATTTATTTATTATTAAATATTATTATCACACTTTACAGTAATGAAATATACACTTATTCCAATTTATTAATAATGGAAAATGCGCACATGAAACAGAAATAGGAATAGAAGTTCGAGCAATAATTATTAAATTATTTTTCCATTTTCATTCAAATTAAAACAAAAAACTGGTATTAGTATTAACCTCCAAAATAAAATTGTGTTAAAAATAATTTGCAGAAGAAGCATAACCTTTGTAGCTTGGGTTTAAGAGAAAATTTTCATTTCATTAAAAGAGTTTTTAGATCTACTAACCTTTGTAAATGTCTATTTTTCATTATGAATATTTTGGGGTTCGTCTAGACTCTACACTTTAGAGAGGCGCAAAGTAAATTTGAATGTGCAAATCGATAAAATACCAAAACTTATAAAAATTCAAAAGTAATAAATTAATTAAAAATTTCAGAAAGTAAAAATTGACTTATTCCCGGACAAATGGCAAATATTTAGACGAATACAAATACAATAATAAAGGTATTAAAAATACAAATAAATTAAAAATAAATAAATAATTCAGTAGTTATTTGGGAAACCCAAGACACGTAGAAAACACGAACCGTGTATTGTAAAAGCCCAAGCGCTAATTAGAAAAACTTATTAGTTTTCCTCAAAATTAAATTTCGCAGTCAGTTTAAATAAGGGTGAAATGTCGCCTGGCTAATTATTTAAAAAAAATGATTAGTAAGGTAGACTCTAAATCAAAGTTGCAATCAAAGAAACAGTAAATATTATGTGGATTTTCCCATTGAGATTCTTACTCTAAAGTTATCTTCAGAAATGCGAAATCAAAGTGTGATTTACAATATTGTAAATGTTTGATTGTTTCAATAAATTATTCTATGTTGGATCTTCTTTCTTCAATTGAGACAAAGAGCACGAGGAGTCAGAATCGGTCCCGACTTTAATAAATATTAACCCAACAATATTATAAAATTATAATATGTTTGATTTTGATGATAATTCAGTTAAATAATTATCGTTGATTTTCGACTGATATATGATTCTATTGTCGATATTACAAATCTGCAAGATCTGACTGCATTGAGATACAGCTGAACCCCAAATTAACACACGATAAGTAATATTCAATGATTGTTACAACAGCAAATTAAAATTTGATCACTATGTTTGATGCTGACATAAACTTTGATATAATGAGCTACACTGCTTTTTATATAATTTTCTCCATCGTGGCAAGGTCTCGTTTAATTTCAACTTTCTCATTTGAACATCACTTTATTATACTTACAATTATTTCTATTGCAATAATTTTGCGTCAAATATTTGTGAATCAAATTAGAATCGATTTGTGCCAATCTGGTTCCAGATTCTCGATTAAATAGTTACTTTAGACAATAATTATTTACAGCAGTATTTACAGCAAGTAATGTCTAATATGTGTCAGTTGACTTTTATTGCAGTTTTGATTGAATTATTTTTGCGAACTTCCAATTATAATCTTAATTGAAATATATCTAACCGTAATTATATCAATAAAAATAATATTAATTTTTAGAACAGCAGAAAAATAAGGTTGGAGCTCTGATGGTGAAACTCTATAGTGTTCAGCAATCGAACAATAAGCTGACGAAAAGTTTCAGCAAATATGCTCTGGTGGAACAATTAGTTCTGAAAGAAAGTTTTCAAAATTCAGTTTCCTCATTAACTCGGCCGACACGAAAGGAAATAGTTGGACTAAGATGTTTGCAGGTATCCACAACAAAACCGAAACCAACTTATCAGAATATGACTTCACAGGCGTTATGAAAAACAGTTGTTGTTTTCATTCATACTGTGTTGAGGTAATGCATTCAATGTTGGCATGTGTACCAATGAATTTTTGGGAAATGAGTGTGATGTATGCTACCAGAAAATGAGATCAAAGAAATATGATTGACTGGGCCACTAAAGCAAGAAACGAAGTGTTTTCTATCAGAACCTTTAACTCCCTGGATCCCTAACACAGTAGGCCCTAAGTACTTAACAATGGTTTTGAATCTTCTTTTGGCTACACAATAACATCGTTATCTGTAAGGGGTCTGATTTCTAAATGATCCAGAGGAACTGCCCTAGTGCTGATGATAGTAAGTAACCTTGGAAATAAAAAGCAATATATTCAACTTCATATTGAAATTATAAATATAATTTGATCATGAAGGAGGACTTTATTATAACATGTCAAGCTATCAAATAACTTCTTTAGTGAAATAACAATTGTTTTAAGTTCATGTATATTCAATATGGTGTGGCTGCATGTGTATATATATTGAATAGAGCATTTAAACAAATCGAAAACACCGATGTTCTAAACCAACATTTTCTACATATAACAAATTATAAATACCAAGAAAAATACAATTTTATTCAAATTAATTGACAACTTGAACAATCTGGATTATTCACAGTTTAAGATATATACAATTGATATCCGAAAAATTATGTTAATGAAATTTTACTTCCTTTTTATATTTATATATTTTTTATGGATGAAAATATTTACATATTTTGAACAAGACTTATTTGAGAAATATTTCGAATTTTTAACGACTGCTATCTAAAATATAAGAAATGTAATTGTGTTTTATATATATATATTAATTTAATTTTGTTATTTAAATGGATTAAATAATAACCTCAAAGTTGGTACTTGTTCGAATTATTGTTCTATGACTACGAATTTAATATTCTTGCTATTACTTCGAAATGTTTACAAGCAATAATGAATATATGATGAATACTAATAGGTAAATTTCTATATATTCAATAGCTTTTTAGTTTAAAATTCAGTAATTATCAGAATCCTTGTGCAATATCGCCATTCACAAATGGTAATTTCTTTTATTATTTTGATTTTAATTATTATAATCAATCATAATTATCTTCCATAATTTGTCATTATCATGTTTTGAAATTTATGAAATAATATAGCTTTAATTTTGGTATTTTTTGCAAGTTTATTATTTGAGAACAGAATAAAGATTTTATTTTAAAATACTTAAGAATTGTACAAGCACGTTTCGGCAGCCCATCTACTGGTGACATTTGACTATTGTATCAATGGGTTCCAATTTTTAGAAAATATAAATATATGTAGTGCAAATCAATCCAAAATCCTTTAATAATAACCGATTTAACATAAATATGATATAACAACACAATGTTATATTTTGTATTACAATAATAGAGTATAAAGAAATGAAATTCAATGTTACATAATAGTAATCGTAAAGCAGACATTTCTAGGTCTATAAAAACACAACAACATTATTAACCATGTAATTTTATTTAAGATAATCCGTTATTCTTTTCTGGACCGACTTTGAATTGAAAATTTTTCTTTCAAAATATGTTTTAACCACTTAATGTACACATTTATTTTGAATTTTGTGTCAAAAACTTATCGAAATAATATAATAAAGAAAGTAATTCAAAAAAATTAAATAATTAAACAATTCAAACAACACGTTATAAACACGCTATACGTAAATATCATAAGTAAATATAATGTTCGCCCGTCTATGTCACGGGCACGTACATTAAGTGGTTAAGGACGTCTAAAGAATCAACAATGCGTAAACTTAAAGCATCATTAACTATTAAATATCGTTCAATATTCTGCAAAAACACTCGAATTTCATGTTCATTCAGTACTTTATCTTCCTCCCGTTCCAAATCATTTATAATATTCAACTTCTTCTCTCTGAAATGCAACCTCGGTAATTGCATCATCATTTAATGTTCCATGGCAAGATAAATCATTATCTATATCAAAGAAATCAACAAGTTTGGGATCAATTTCCTAAAATTGTGGCATCTGATGCTCATTTGCCATATCATCAATATTGTTTATTACAATTCAAGCTTTATCAAAACAATTTCTAAATATATTCACGGGTAATGATTTCCAAGCCCTGTTAATATTTAAAATTGCATCCATGATAGTTATTTTGAACTCCTCTCCTTTTTCAATGGAATCAATTAGTTTGCACACCGCGGATTTCCTATAAAAAAAACTTTAAGTTCCTTATAGCCCCTTGGTCTATTGTTTGTAGAATAATCGTTAAATTCGTCGGTAGGTAGACTAATTTAATGTTGGTTAGTTTATTTTGAATAACAAGGTGAGCGGAACAATTATCTGTAAGTAATAGAATTTTCCTGTTCTTACTAAGCAGCTCAAAATCCCAAGATATAAGAACACGATTCCAGATTTCCGATGTCATCCAAGATTTCTAATTGCTAAAATATTTAATTGGTAAACTGTGCACATTTTGGAAACATCTTGGATTTTTAGCTTTTCCAATCATCACAAGTTCTTTCTTTTCACCTAGTGCATTGGCGTATACAAAATTTATCAGTTTCTCTTTCGATAATTTTCCCCCGAAACATTTCTTTCCTTAAACTTTAATGTTTTATTTGGCATCATTTTATAAAAAATGCCCCGTTTCATCTCCCTTAAAAATATCGTTGCTTGATAACCTGCACTACACATTGGCCACGTATTTTCCAACCAATTACGAGAAAAATTTTTATCGGCATGTCCAGATTCACCAGAAACTACACCCAGGACTATGTTACAACATGACCGAAATCTTTGAACCCAGCTGGGATTACACCTGAAATCATATATGCCCATTGCAACTGCCATATTCTCAGCTTGCATTGATAATAGTTCTGATGATATTGGAATACTTTGATTTCTCTTCTCATTGAACAAAATAAATAATGCATCTTCTACATTCTTATAGTACGAGTATCGTATTTTCGATCTTTTGTTGTTGTGTTTAGCTTGAAAGGAGATCTTCGTTATTGACGTAACTGCACTGGAGCTGATGTCATATTTTCTTGCTACTTCACTTTTTTAGTGTTATTTTCGATTTCGTGAATGATATTTAGCTTTTTTTCTTTTGCTTTACATTTATGGGTGATTTTGAAAAAATTATAAACAATTTTTATATGGATTTTATCTTTTTATTATAACCGATTCGTTTACTATAACCGATTTCACTAAAACCGATTACCACTGTATATATAATTTATATAATTATATATCAAGAACCACATCAATTTTATATATTTATATATGTAGCATATTTAATTTTATTTAATTTAATTTGGTTTTTTTAATAATTTACATTAAAATTACATATGCATTATTGATGAAATAAACAAAGATTAAGTTATTAAAAGAACTTTTTTCAAATTTCACCACTGATTTCTTTTCAATTAACATTGTATTTATTAAAAAGCCTTACTATGAACCTGTAAACACGTCGATGTTTTTTTTATATGCGTGAATTTTCGGCACTGCTTTTTTCAAGTGATTTTGATCGAAGATTATGTTGTTTAAATATTATCATCATCTGCCACCTTTTATTTCTAAATGTACAATGATGTGGAATTCGATTATCCAATATAAATGGAAATGTCGGTGTTGCTCAAATCTGCTGGAGAGATTGATAAAAACAATAATTATGAATATATTTTTCCGATATTTGTCTTATGTTCCTACAATATTAGGACAAGGTAGTGAGAGATGATTTTATTGTATCAAATTGTGATACTAGTGTATATTTGATAGCAAGGTGACTAAACTTTACTAAATATTATTTATATTTAATAAACATTCTCAATAATCAACTCTAAACAGTTACATATTATCAGTAAATATTTATACTTTTTGATAATGATCTATATTTATTTTAGATTTATGAGTAAAATTTAATAATTCTAGGCAATTCTAGATTTATTATATTTGAAGATATTTAAATTTTATTTTTGAACAAACAAACATTTTTTTCTAAAATATAAATATACACTAGTATCACAATTTGATAAAATAAAATCGTTTCTCACGCATTAGAAGTGTTTAAGTCTTTTTCACGGGTCAATTAAGGTATGCGTTAGTCACAAGTGATCGTCGTAACTGTCAACATATTCATAAAAAGCAGTAGATAGACCTTGAAAAAGTGAGGTACGGATTTCTAAATGTGGAGATTCGCCGAAGAAAGGTAATGCATATGGTAGGATATGTGAAGAATATTACATTATGAACTACTTGGAATGTTACAGATTATAAATAACGAACTTGACTGCCAATAGTTACAAGTTTGGATGATTCGATATTAAATAAAAGACTTTCCTGTAGTCATATGATAAGATAACACAAGACCAAGTAACTCCAGCTTGATTTGGATGTATTTTTAATAAAATATATTGAATAAAAATCAAATTATTTATGAAGGCTTTATTTAAGGTTTTTCACATCGAAAAATTTATGGAGAGTTAATATTTGTTATCAAAGGTGTCCAGGCAAAGGGAGAAAATTCAAAAATGGGATTGTGAATGATCTATAAAGGAATAGGAGATTACATTCTTTGGTCTGGACACTATTAATATAGTTTAATTTAAAACATTAAAATTAAATCCATTAATTAATAAATTCACAAAAATATATACAAATATATACAAACAAAAAAATTTAAATAAAAAATTTGCAACCAAACAAAGACACCAACCGCAGATTTATTCTCAAAATTAGGTGCCCCTCATTTATCTTAATCACCTGATTTACATTGGAAATATAATTTATATATTCAAAATGTGTCTTGGTGATTCTTGTACATTCTGTTAGATTAAAGTGATTAGACGTCCCGGATTTGACTTATTTGTCCCTCACTAAAAACTGTCACCGAAAGTCCCGCATTATACACATAACAGTTATAACATTTTCAAAAAAGAAAGCAAAAAAAATTAAAGTGTTTTTCTGCTTTTTCCTTTTGTTTCTTCTTTTTTATCTTTTTTTCCATAAAATTTATAGTTCTATAATAGAATAGTTTATATTGTAAGTTATGTACAATATGATCAGCTAAGTTAAATAATTAGTAGTCTTTTAAAAAAAATAAATATGCAATTTACGCAAGTTTCTAGTGAATAAATAAAAATAGTGTTCTTATCACAGTATTCCATAATGAACATATTATGAATATATATTCATGCAATATAGTATAAAGGGACCACACGTCCCGGATTACGAGGTTTTGATTTGAACATGTTCTGCAAATATATCTGGTCACTTTATGTCATCCGTTTGAGTCCCACACAAAGCCATCGCTCTGTTCACATTTAATGTTGAAAACACCTTACATCCATGGACCCTCACATGTACAAATCATTCACTTAATTTTACTTAATGATCGGATGTGTTATGACATAACTATTTGATTACATTGTTTTACATAATTTTGTTTATTTTGTAAATAGTTGGAATTATACGCGATAGAGAAAAACACAAGTTCCAATTTATCAGAAATGTATAATTAAGGAAAAGAATTTTTATTTGTAATTATTAGAAGCTGCTAACACATTTTCTAAATTATTTTTTAAATCCGATTCAAAAGATAACGTCATAATTCCAAGTATTTATTTAATGAAATATTGTATAATTTCCAATATTATTATACAATATTATTATTTTTTAAATCCGATTCAAAAGTTAACGTCATAATTCCAAATATTTATTTAATGAAATATTGTATAATTTCCAAACAAATTTTCAGCGTTGAATAAAATATTTCAAAAACCATTTATTAAAATTTCGATATTTAAAATATATTTATTTAAAAATGATTTACTAATAAAAGCTTGTTTAATTTTTTAATTTAAAAATTTTAAAATTTCAATTTAAAAATGTTTTTAAAAGTTATTTTAAATAGTCAATTATTTATCATTTAAAATTATTTTAATAAATCATTGAAATATTTAATTCTCAGCTGAAAACACTTCATAGTAATACTGAGTTATTAGTTCTAACAGAGCAGTTTTTGATTCATCTTTCAGTAAACATGAAATACTTTTTTACAAATCACATATCATAATTTCCGTTGTCTGTCTGTCTGGATATAAAGCTGTTAGGCGGAATACAATATATCCGTTACATTAAAAGTAAGTCTGCTATTCAAATGTGTATGAATTGAATTAAATGATTGACACTTTATTTTTGGTAAAATTCAGATTGTTAAGCAAACATTATCATAATCATCTTTATTGAGCACAATCATTTAAGTGAGTATAGGAATATATAGGAATATATTATTCAAACGCTTATCGTTATGTAGTAAAAACATGTTATTAAAGAATTTGAATTAAATAAGGTTTTTTTATGGTTATATATTTTGAATACAATTAAATATAAATTTTCAGCCGGGATTTTAATATATCGAAACTAAAATATGCTCAGTCGTTTTTGACGGGTAACATCTAGTATTAAGTAATTATCGTCGTTGCCATGTTTTACAAGCCTCAATCTAATGAAAAATGAATAGAAAATATTGACTGGTGTCATCCATCATGATCGGACACCTTGACTCCCACGTGAATTGAGAATAGTCTGAATATGGGTGGTATTTGTATTGACACATATGGGTGTGTTGTTATTCTTATTTTTTGTTCATTTGATTTATGGTCCTCATCACTAAATTTTATTTCATGTACGCATCTTTCAAAATTGTGATTGGAAATAACTACCCTTATTTCGTGTTTACAACTAAGTCTTAAACTACTTTTCAGATTTTTGTGCTGCGTTACGCCCATACTTTTTTTGGAAATTTCCTTGTCTTTTGCTTATTGGAACGTTTATTCAAAATTATTACCATCCAAAATTCTAAATTTCTTTTGCAAATTTTACTCTGCCTAACCTTTCTGGAGTTCTTCATTGTCCTCAAAAAGGTAAGTGATGGTACTACGATAGTTTACATTCGAGATCTGTGTGGAGATCGTTGGAGAGCGAACTAGAGGTCTTACCATTCTGGTGAAACTCAAACGGGTCAGTGACTAGCCAATTTTCCCCCTAAGTTTGTTTAGCTTCGAATGATAACCGTCTATTGTTCCGACCACCACTTGATTAATTTTGGATTGCTTTGAATCGACGATTATTATTGACAGGAACTATATAAACATGAGAGACGATTTAAACATAAAAAGAACAAAACGAAAACAGCATGAAAATTTATTTCCAAACATTACCATCTAAATTACCTTACACAAACCTTATCTGACAAAAATTCACACAATTATTGGTAAAATGAACTTGTTAAAATTAATTTTCAGTGTCTATTTAAACTAAACTTTCGAAGTCCCTGCGTATTCTCTTTCACTAGGACATTTACGTACATTTAATTCTAAGAATCTTATACTGGCAACTCATATATACTCCATATACTGCCTACTTTATTCATTTTATTTTAAAATATTTTAAATTTATTTTTTCGGGAATTATTTTTCTGCGCGGTAAAACCACACGCGTGATTCATTGCTCTGCGCAATGTTTGTTATCTCATATCCCATTGATTATTTAAAATAAATACACTATTTATTAGATTTATTTCATATTTTCTTTAGTAATCTTGATTGGGAATTTTACCCAATTATTATTTAATTATTTCTTTCGTGATTTCTCACTTTGATTCTACAATTTTCTCATAGGTCTTTCGTATGTAAATATGACCAATAATAATTTTTAATTTTTTATCTCATAAATTATTCTTTTATTTATTATCCTTTTCCTTTCAAGTTGACATACTCATGGATTGCGTTGTTCATTTCCTAACCGTGTTGGTGCTTGTTTCTTCTTGAGTTTCGTTATTTTAATTATACGTATTTAATGATCCTCGAGATGTTATGTAATTTTCTTTGTATTACTTGATGTATTAGTATTAGTGCATTTTTTATGTTATGTTTTTCCGACGGATTTAAGCCAAGTTCAAAACTCCAGTTCTAGCCCAACATTTGTAAAACTTCCCACAGGTTCAGAAAGATTTTAATTGTAGTCTTAAGTGTAAAATTGACATTATTAATAAATAGATTTTAGTTAAATTTTATCTTGTTCCATTTTAAGTATGGCGATAAATTATATGAAATATTGAAAACTGACTGAATTGACTTCATAATTTCAATATAAATATGAATACAAGTAAAAACACATTGAACATTTGTATCTTTTATTTTCAAATTAATATTATAGTATTACTTAATAGTAACACTGCTTAAAAGATATAATATTAATGGCATAATAATAGCTATTGTTATTATACTATTGTTCTTGTTATTATTATTATTATTATTATTATTATTATTATTATTATTATTATTATTATTATTATTATTATTATTATTATTATTATTATAAATTATATTTTGATGAATTCTATAATCAAATATTAAACTGTGATAAAAATAATGATATTCAATAAGAAGTCGACGTGAAAGAGAAAATATAGGCAATGTTTCCGATTGAGTAAAAGTTTAGTTCTTTTAAATATGTTTTATTGTAGATTTTTCACTGTGACAGGTCTATTTCTTAATTAAGTATTTTCAATTTTGACAATTTAGTATTACAAAAGTTTACAATGTGTTCAGTTTGTAACAATGGATAATTTTATGAATATTTTGTCTGATTTTCACGCTAGAAAAATTGCTTTTAAACAATTGCCAATATTGCTGTTAATTTATTGTAAAATGGCAAAATGTATAAGTTATATTTATATATATATATATATATATATATATATATATATATATATATATATATATATATATATATATATATATACCATAAAAGGGAAATATTTTATTGATTAATTCAAATAATTATTGATTCCTAAAATAACAAGTTTTTTTTATTACAATTTATCTATATATATATTGTAGATTTATTATTGATTTTATTTCCATTTTTATTGCATTGATATTTACTGACTAATAATAGTTATTGATAATAACAATAAAAATATTGATAAAAATATATATTCTAAAATAAAATATTTCCATAAAATCATTTTTGTTATTTTCTTTTTTCTTTATTTTATTATAACTTTTTTTTTCAAATTTCACCACTGATTTCTTTTCTATTGACATTGTATTTATTAAAAAGCTTAACTATGAATCAGTAAATATATCGATAATTTTGATATTCACGTATTTTCGGCACTGCATTTTCAAATGAATTTGATCATAAATAATTTGATTATAAATAAATATTAATATACTTATAAAAAAAGATTAAGAAATCGACAAGAGAATCAATCAATTGTGTAGTTCAAGGAGGAACGAACTGCAGGTCTTGAGATATATATCTTTATTTATATCAATACACCTCCTTTCTGTCTACGCAAAATATTTACATGACATACGATGACTACTAATCCCTTTACTGTGAGAAACGTAATATTATGTTTTAAATTGACTTTTACAAAATTTTTTTTGGAAATTCTTCCACCACAACCTGATCTGATGGTTCAAGAAATAAAAAAAAAGTATATCATAGTTTTCTACATTTTTTTACAATATTCCATAAATTTTCCTGGAATTTCATCAAAAATAAATCTGTGTTAAGCATTAATTTGTTTTAAAAAATCACAAGGGAATAAAATTTAATGAATTTACATTGGTTTTTTATTTTCATTTTAAATGTTTCTTGATGAGTGATTTAACTTGATACCAACTTGGGTATGGTTCCAAGAAACGTAAGTGACATAATCATTGGAACATAAATAATAATTAAACTGTTATTGTGGTCCCTGGTAATTTTCTAGTTATACAAAGTGGCAGATGTATAGAATGAAATATTTAACGATATTTTTCAAATTTCTTCAGTTTCTTTACAAAGTCTTCCCATCCTGATGAAGCAATATATTCAGTAATTTTTTTAAGTTGGTAAACAATCTTCCAAAGTATTTATTTATATGATGAATAATTTATAATCAAATCAACAAAAATTTATTTTAACAATTTGTGGCCCAACTGATTTATCAAGATTTTTGAATATTTCTCACAAAAATCAACATTACTTAGGTATTGGTGCGTCAGTGTGAGCAAATATAGCATTTCCAAGAAACTTCATTGTAGATCCATCCTATTGAGTCATTTGAATACTTCCGTTTATAAGGTCTTCTATTAAGATTTTCCATGGACATCAGTTTTTAGGGTTATTAGTTCTGCAAAATTGTGAGGGAATGCCACTATTCATCTAGATCAGCGGTTATCAACCGTTTTTGGCTTGCGTACCCCTTGGCAGTTCATTATCTTAAATTATACCCTTTACATTAGAAAAAAATTTATAATATAAATACTCGTAGTTGTTATTATTTTAAAGTTATTCTACACTAAATAAATAGGAACAACCTGTCAATGAGTATGTCCAGAATGTTTATTGATAAAAACTAAAATATTTTTGTCCACTGTCAAAAGTTTTAAAAATAATATATAATTTTAATTATGTTTTTTAAAAAATGAAATGTTTTTATTAAATAATAAAAATTTTTATATAATTAATAAAATTGATAAATTTGTTTAAAATCCTAAGGATCCATGTTTGTGAAAATCTGGGTGTGATTTTGTTGAGACGTGTGAGTCTGATGAGTTAAGTAAATTAAATAGTGTGAGAAAGGATGATGAGCCTAAATTTGTGTTAGTGTTGCCGTACTCAGAAGGTTTTAAGGATTATAAAGTGAAGATAAGAAAGCAGTTAGGGAATTTAAACTATAGGATAGTGTCAACTTCATGGAAAGTACGCAATATGTTTATTAATAAGTCTAAAACTCCGGTCGAATTATATTCCGATCTCGTCTATCAGTTTACATGTAATGGGTGTAATGCCACATACATTGGAGAGAATTCCCGTCATCTCTGTATTCGAGCTCGAGAACATTATATACCGAAGGCTTTGACCCATATTAGTGAGCACAATAAGGGCTGTAAGAGTAAAATAGGTATGTCTGATTTTAAAATTTTATTAAAAAATTTCGATAATTATTGGAACGTATTGTTATTGATAAAGTCATTGAATCCAAAAATTTTAATTATGTTTATTAAAAAATGAAATGTTTTTATTAAATAATAAAATTTTTTATATAATTAATAAAATTAATAAATTTGTTTAAAATCCTTAATTTATATAGTTATCATATTCCACCTGATGATGACAGGAAAACTGTCGAAATATATCGTGAAAAGGATGTTTGATTGCATTTTCTTATAATTAAATCATTGCCATGTATGTTTAACTATTTATCATATTAATAGTAAAAAAATAATAACAACAAATAAATAATGATAAAAAATAAAAATGTACATCATAAAACCGTACATCACAATTACTGTATTTATATAATTGATAATTTTAATTTTTCGAATTTATGGTATTTCAGTATTTTCAGTATTTCAGCTACTTAATAATAAAATTAAGATATGGAATATTTAGAACCTCTATTTATAAATTTCAGTAATTAATTTTTGAATGAATTTCTGAAAAATGTAAAAACATGCTTATTAGAAAGATGGTTAAAAGTAGGTAGATAGTGGCTCCTCACTGACTTTGTTGGCAACTTACGAATGCTACTATGAAGAGTCGACAGAAAACCGCGGGAGTTATGATAATGTGAAGCTCTTACTATGGGGATGGAGTATTTTAATATCAGGCTATTTTGTACACGAATTGAGGTCGCAAGGCTTTTTAACTCGATTCTGGCCCTCGCTTAAAAGCTTAAAGTTGGGTTATGTCAATAGTTATGTTTAGTCTCAGAATTTTCTATAGACAAAAAGGCTCTCATTATAGTCTCAGGCATATTTGTTCAAGGAATTATGGTTTCAGTATTTTCTATAGATAATTATGTTTGCATGATTTTTAGATGGAATAAGATTTTAGGGACTGGTTAAAAACATGTAAAGTAAAGTAATTAAAGTTAAAAAATTAATGTATTTAAAAGTTAATGTAATATAGTTCGAAAAAAAGCTGTCGTTTGAGAAATTAAAAAGTAATTAAGATTATGAAATTTTTAATACAGATTTAAATGAAATAAATTTTAAGATAATTTTTCAAGTAAATTTTAATTAAATAAATTTTTGTTAACATTAATAATAATTATAATAAATCAAACAATCAAGTACCAACAATTAGTTACTAACAACTAGGTACCATCAATTAGGTACGAATAACTGATTACCAACAACCATTTAATAACAAACTAACACGTTAAAAGAATACCAATTAAATCACATAAAAATATTAACACAAGAAGCACAAAATCAGTAAGAAAAATTTATTCATCAAAGTCATCTTTCTCCAAAATCTCCACGGACTTCTTCGATGACATCATCTTTATTATCATAATCTCCGAAAGCTCAAACGAGTACATCTTTTGATATATTATTCTGTAAGTTCATATTAATTACTTGACACTAGCCCTACCAGAATATTAAACATATTTTTTTAAACTTGATTTGTTGACTGTATTATTCTCAGATGTGAATAGATCGCCAGAACCATTGGAAATGTCTCCAGTTGTAAGTTTCGAAGTCAAGCAATTAAAGAATCAAATATTTGAAAAACAACAATTGTTAGATCAGATCAATCAAGAAAATATGAATTTGAAAAAAAGTCTCATGGAAATTAAATTAAATACCAATACCAAAATCGTTGAGCTTGAAACCCAAATTGGATATTTAAATGAAGTGATAAAAAAGTTGTGCCAGAAATCAGCAGATTTATCAGCAGAAAACGAACTTCTCCAAGTGGAACTGAAGCATCTGAAAAACATTAATCAGAACCCAATATTGTAAATCATGTCATTTATTCTCATCTGTAGGATATCAATTCTACTATCCCATTTTCAGAGTTTATTCCAGATCATCCATGTGATAAATCAGTTTTTCTCAGATTTTAGAGATATTTTATGAAACTATTTCTTTGATCTATTATTGATTTCTTAAAATGTGTTATTAATTGATTTTATTGATTTTACTTTTTTATTATTCAAGGGGGATTTAACAGCCTGCACCCTGAGCCCCGCAAAATCTCAAATGTACAATCGGCGATAAAACCTGATAGTGTTTTTATAAACGCTAATTTTCCTGTTTAAAAAAAATAAAAAATTATCTAAGAAATTGAATGACTATTTTATATATAGAGAATGATTTACTTTAAAATTAGTTTATAAGTTTACATAATGAAAAGCAAGAAAAATATTCATTTAACACGTTGATTGCCGTATCAGCCAATTTTTGATTGTTAATTCTATTATACGCATACTATCATTAATTATAATTTTACTATTACATATGTTCAACTATAAGTTCATAACTTTTTGATTATTATTATATTATTATTAATTATATTATACATTTATTATATACAAATTTTATTGGAAATAAAACATTAATAGTACATAATATTTTTTTATTTAATTAAAAATATAGTCAACATGTATTTTTATTTTCTGTAACTTTTTATAAGGAACCCAATATTTTCTTTTGTTCCTTGGTCTTAACCAACCTGCATCAACCTTTGTATTTATTATTATTATTATTATTATTATTATTATTATTATTATTATTATTATTATTATTATTATTATTATTATTATTATTAATATTATCACTATTATTAATATTTCAATCAATGAAATGTAATTTGACATTTATGAAAACTTGATATTTATATAGATGTTATTATTTGTCAATTTATTGTCATAAAATTTGTAATAGAATCATAGCATTATTGAATATTAATTTCTCTTATTATTAGAAGTTTGTATGTTATGAATACATTTGGTGAAGAACTCAATTTGATTCACCTTAATAAATAATAGTTTGACTAAATATTAATAAAAATGCGCACCTTGGAATTTGAGTCAATGCTAATGTGTACAGAATAATTTATAAGAATGCATTATCATCTAAAAAAACAAAAAAATATCAAATAATTTGAATTTTATAATAATTGCAAGAATGTAATTAACCTTTAACCTCTAAACATATTTTATAACATGACTTCTTAACAAGAGCTTCCAGTCTTTATATTAAGTGCTTGTAAAGAAGAAAAAAATTCTTTTAATTAATATTGTTAACCATTTAATTAATGATTGTGTGTTGTTGATTCATGTTGTTTGTTGAATTCGTTATTTATACATTTCGACATTGAAAGAATTTTTTCGAGAGATTTTGTTTAAATAAAATTGAATCAATAAAATTTTGTTATAATTTGACTTTGATTATAGACACTATCAATACAAAAAGCACTCTAATCTAATATATAATTGTGAATGTGTGTATGTATGTTCACTATACAAATTCAAATTCAAAAGTAAAATTTTAATTTCAGTGCAGTAGAATCGCATTAGGGACTGGGAGGAGCATATAGAGATTAAACTGACCGAGCGATCAACCATTAATGATTGAGGTTCAAATGCTTGCGTTAGTTTTTGTACAAGAAATGTGTATAACTTTGTAATTTAATGGCTATCCAGGGCAAAGCTGCCTAAAATTTTCAGTGCTTTTCTTTCATACGGCCCAGATTACTGACTACACAATTAGATCCAAAAATAACCAAGATCAACAACAGACTTTAGAGGCAAATATGTCTGAAATACAACTTGTGCTTTAATAAAGTTCTCCATATTTGCCAATTTCTGTGCCTGTTATTACTACACAGAAGAACTTGAATCACTTTTGTAAAACAAAACCAAAGTTATAAGTTCAGCCAAAACTGCAAAGAATCCAGATAGAAAAGAAGGTGGAAAAACTGAAACTGGATTAAAATTTTTGTAGTGGTAAGATTCTTTGTTTAACTCTTCAACTTCTTATTTATTTTGTGGTTATATTCATTGGTGTCAATATCGGCCTGTCGCTTAACGTCCTTAACTTAACGTAGAAGTAATGGAGCGCCCTTTTTGCAATGTTTTTATTCTCATATAAAAAAGTACCAGTGAATTTGATTTGCATATCTAAGTGATTAAGACACATTTGAATAAGAAGCCTTTAGTTCTTGGGAGACATCTCTTTTGTAGATTAGAGTTGCTACTAGCTTTCCTCGACCACCACAAAAGCTTATAACTTGAAAAGATATCCATGTATAAAGGCAACGGACAAGGCATAAGCGCGCTTTTTAAGCTCTCACCTGCCCTTTACTGGTTTCCTACAGTACCACATCCAAGTTCATTTATAGATGATGTTAGGATGGAGTAGATGGATTGGGCGCCGCTGGACCATCTACCCCCTGGTGGGAAATTTTTTCGGAACTTTTATTTCAAGGTAAAATTTTCAACAAAAGCAATTCATTTATTAAATTGGCGGTCACCCCTCGATTTAATCCCCTTTTGGACTGATTCTATGCGAACGATAAATTTAGCGGTAATCGGTGTAAAAATAATGACGATATTAGATCGAGTAAAGATTGTTGAATCACTTGTATTAAATGTTTGAGCGATGAAATTGTTGATATAAAATGCTGATATGATTGATGGAAATTCAGGGTGATGCATATATATAAAGTGAATGCTGGATGATGCCCAAATTGATAAAGCAGTAGTAAATGAGTACTAGTCGAAATCTTTCTACTTATAAATTGATTTGACCGAAATTGATCTTTATTACTAATGATTTCGTTTAAGGTATGGCCGTTCCGAATGCAAATAGCTCTTTTTTACGACCTTGCTTTTCTTGTGCAGACAAGAATGCATCGATGCGCACCTTGCAACTGGAACTCGGGCAACTGAAAAAAGTATTGACTATCTGGAGGGCACATGGTTCATCCCCGTCCAGATGAAGGAAGCAAACAAGAAAATACTTCGGCTCGAACACTGGTGCGACAGCCTCTTGAAGGAGAGTCGATCTCAACGAGTCCTTTTGCGAGAACAATCACGACCCTACATCAAGTTTACACGTCTTCGGAGCTTAAGAACCTTATTGATGCCACTCCGGCTATCGATCAAGGGGATATCTTTCCCAGCCACCATCTGAATGAAAGGCCCAGTTCCCCGAAACGAATTCCATGTTCGGGACATAGGAACGATTTGAGTACGCCAACAATCCCTGAATTCATTTACATCGGCACCATCGTAGCTCCAGTTGCTGCCCAGGCGCCTATCGTGGCTCAAGCTCTAACAGTCGCAACCGGAAAATATAAATGAAAATCTCGTACGCCGGCGGAATGAACACAGCGCAGACGAGAAAAGCAGGCAGAGGCAGAAGCCGCCTAAGTTGCTTCCCATGTCAAAGCAACCTGCTGATATGATTGCTGTGATTGAATCCTCTAAATATCCGCCATATCGGATTGTATCTGCTGCCAGTTCACGAGGAATAGAAGAAAACCAAGCCGATTTCGTGCTTGAGCAACTCATACGGGAGGCCGAAGAGGAAGGATTCCCCCCAATATATAGCAACCTTAACCCGCTTATTGGCAAATCGAGCAAATCACCGTGAAAGAATTTATCTGTGATCTGTGCATATAGTATAACCACCTGTAATAATATTCAATATAAATTTTTGTATGTATGTGAAAATGTGGGTTTTAGGCGTGATCGAGACGATTGACCATTGAGGGTAATACTGTAGTCGCGTAGTTGAAATATTGATTCATGATCTCCAACCAGGACCAGTTGGATAGTAATAGTTAAGATTAATGAGAGGTAAGGCCTTCTACTGGCACTCTGGAACCCTTAGAGAATTGCTATAATGGAGTAGTTGTAACGCAGCAGCTCATCTGCCTTATAGGGTTCGCCGACTTCGGGCATGACCAACATTGATTAGTTTCATGGGGACCTTGTCGTATGATTGCAAAGTCGTGTGGGTGTCTCCAACGGGTTGACAAAGTAAAATCGAGCGTGAGGATTGAGGGATTTGAGTCATGAACGCATAATGTCTCCTAGACTATTGGAACCATGTGAGTCAGCTTATATGGAATACCCAACAAATTACTCAAATATATTTGGTCAATCTCAAATATCAAAAATTAACTTTCGCTATTTACATAATTTGCATTAAGGGCCAAAACATTTCTAACTCGATTAATGCCATATGAAGCAAAGCTCCATCATTGAATTAATGAAAATCGCCAACATAAAAAGGTTAAATGCATTTAATAAGATCCTCTTCAATATCACAAGCCAAAGACACAATTTCATTGAATAGATTATGATTTGACGTATGAGTAGGGATTTCAATTATTCAGACTTCCTGGTATCCGTATATTATTCAGAAATTTGAGATTCCTAAATATAAAATAAAACTATTTGGATGGATGGACGAATACTTGCAAGAAGTGAGTACATCCCTGTGCACTATAATTGTCAAGCATTCATATGGATTCGCGGACCATAGATAGAAGGTTTGTGTCCGCCTTTGACTACTGTTCCTCATGTTGTCTAAATCTCATTTTTATTATTCCAATAAAAAATATGAGTATACCATTTTTTGTTCACCAATGTATTTCAATATCACAAAGATGCTTCCTCATCATCTGCAAGTTCAATTTCTCCAAACTCCGACGAGCATGTCCACTGAAGTGGGTTTCCTTTCTTACTCTTCTCCTTATTAGTTCCTATTTACCCGGTTTACAATGCCTTTCGTTGTATGGTTAAGTGATTGCCGATTCAATTTGCCTGCAGAGAAAAGTTCCAATTGGATCCTCGGTAAGACTTTCACTGCTCATCATTGGTGGCCTTTTGTTGTTTAACGCATCTATCATATATTTATGAAAATGAATTTGACCTAATTCGTTCTGATATTTTGTTAACCGACAGCAACTTTAGATTTGCTACTATCAAACAATGGTGAGTTGCGACAACGGTCATAAAGATAAATTAGAAAAGTGTTAGTCAAGAAGCTAGATCAGATTCCTTTAGCATAATGTGGTTTCCCTTAAGGTCACTTGCCTCCAATATCAAGCGAAAGTTTTTATTTTGTGATACAAATATAGTATATGGTGTTGAGTTTTTTATTCTGATCAATTATAAGCTCAGTCCCACATAATAGTAATATTACTCAACATACTTTCACACCTGCCGTTGTTCAATTTCCGTATTGATAAAATTTTTGTAATTAATTAATTAATTATTAATTTTTAAATCTATCATACCATTACTATATTTGAACATTTCTTTTCATGCAATTTGTTCATAATCCCCATAGGAATATTGATTTTTAATTTTAAATATTTTTAAAATTAATTTTTCTAAATTTTTACACAAAAATTAACCCCAAAAAAACTAATCACAAGTTTTATTCTCAAATGGAATCGCTAATAACCTAATTAAGTAAAAATGAAAGGATTTATCGTTATGTAAAAAAACAAAATGAATTTTAAATATTTATTAAAAATGCTAAATGAAACAAGCAAAAAAAGATTTATAATTAGTTTACAAATAAAATTAGATCCCTATATTTAAATCGTGTAAAAAATACATAACGAAAATATAATTAAAGCAAAATGTTAAGCAATAGATTAATGAATTAATCTGGTAAACTCAATAACATATCTTTTAAATTATTCTAAAATATTAATATTATTTTTATCATTGAGTTAACTGTGATACTTTAATTTGTCTTAGTTCATCTTTTATATTAGAAATGGATTCATCTGAGACAGTTTCAGATTGTTGCATAACATTTTCATTCACTATATTTCCAGAAGCTGTGAGCTGCCCAGGTGAATAAAATCTGATTTCATTTCATAATATTAAATTAATAAATCAAATTTAACTCACTGAGATTCAATTTTCGATTTATTACAATCCATACTACATAAAAAATCAATAATTAATATTGTATTTCAACAAATAAAGTAAAAAATATCGAAATTAACATTAACATTGTTCTTATTAAGCTTTTACATTTTATTAAGGCCTAGAAATATTGTATAAATTTTGATAATCAGCAAAAAATAGATTATGCGCACAAATAAATATTGCGTAATTTAATTTTTAGAAATTTTCATAATTCTAATAAAATTTAATTATTTCAAAATATAATATTATTTTCATTGAAAATTATACTTTCGTTAATATATAAAGGAAGGACGTTAACGTTAAAATTAATAAATTTAAACAAAGGCTTTATAACTTTATTTTTTTACATAAAAAATTTAATAATTTAATATTACAAAGCATTTTTAAAAATAATTTAAATTTGATGCAATTATACATGGAAAATGAAATAATTGTAAAACAACTATGAATTTTTATTCGCTATTGAGTTGAGGATATAATAAATAATTTAAATTAATTTATTTATTTGATATATAGATGATATACAGTTTTCTGCAGTGTGGTTATTTCTACCGCATTTAGTATACTGAATACTCTTTCTGGTATCAGTGACATTCTTTTGCAATACGTCCTTTTCTATGGCAGTTAAAACTTTCGATGGGTGTCCTCTCGCTTTTCAACATAAACATAGTTGAATTTTCTAAGCTGCATTAGATTATGACAGTTTTCTTAGTCAACCCATCGAAATCATCTATGGTATGCAATATTAAAACATTTCTCTTTGTAGGAGTGAGTCCTACCCGCATGCTTATTTGAATTTTGTTTTCTGTGCTAAAACTGTTGTCTAAAGATTCTTCACGTGTCTCCAGGTAATATTCGAGCGGTCATCGCTTCTCTCATCTCTGCTCAAGTTTTAGGCAGGTTAGCAATTGGTAGGGATATTATATCATTGTATTTCTCTCTAGACAGTCATTTCAACTATATTGGCAATCACTAAATTATTATATTATCTAGATAGGTATACGCCTTTGCCATCTGAAAATACTCGGACATGAATTCTGGAAATTTTCCTGGATCTCCACTAAATGCTTATATGGACAGAGCGGAATATCTGACAAATGCATTCGTGTTAGCTTTTCGTTATCTATTTAGCCATTTGATTAATAACTTTTATTCCAAGCACTATTTTGTGTCTACTGATATAATTTTATTGGGTTATTGGGTTTGTGATAAAATTAAAATTCTGACTCTGACTCCAATCGTGTCTTGAACTGTCCCACAAATAACAATTAACACTGGAAACTTTATTGAATATCACAAATATTTTCACAATGATACAATTGGCTCAACAAGCTAACTTTCGATTATACAGTGCTTATTACAACACACACGTATAATCTTGATTTGACAAATCTCTTACAACTGAAGAGTGTAATAATTGGTAATTTTAACTGGTTGTTTTCTGATTTGACTTGAATTTACTCGCCGAACTTTACTCTATTATCAACTGAATAAACTCTTACTGCTTCTCTTTATTTCTATTTTCTCTTTAATTTCTCTGCTTCAATTTTATTCAATTTTTATTCTTCCAAATTGTTCTCTCAATTGTTTCTCCAAACTGTTCGCTAAACTGTTCTCTCACTTTTCCATTTAATTCTTTCTAAATTGTTCTCTCTACAGTTCTGCCTGCTTCTGCTGTGCTACCTCCTTTTATACCTCGTCACTTTGTGGCACTTTAGTTTATCTTCAATTTCCACTTTTTCCCTGCAACAGAGTTATCTTTGACAGTTGTCCAAATATTTTCTAATTTTCCCTTTTGCGACTCTGGTCTGTTTTCGTTTTATTCACGTTATGTCTGACAAGTAGTTGAGATAAGTATATTGATGTATTTTCTATTTTTCCCAATTTCGAAATTCCTTTCGCTTTTATACTAATTAATTAGTACTGACTTTTTTTTGTTTTCATGTCTGATTCCTTTTGTTTCCTTTCTCTTTCTCATTTCTCATTTCTTTTTGCTTCCGTTTTCTTTTATGAGTTCCCATATATCGTCCCGTTTGTCATGACGATCTTCCCCCAGGTAATTTTATTTATTTATTTATAAATTTGTTATTTAGGTATCCTCAACAATTGGATCACGTCGGGCTCAACAAAATGTTAGGTTCGTAAAGTGGAATACAACTAACACAGTGTAATCTCTGACTCCAATAAAATGCGTGAATGATTTAAATAAATAAATAACAATATGTTTTTCACAAAGTTTATTATTAAATACTGTAACTATTACACTTGACTAAGAGAGTAATCAGAAACAACATTGCCTACTATAGGAAAGAAAATCAATCATTCAAACCACCCTGAAGAGTTATTTCAAAGTGATAAAGGCTGCTCCTACTACAGCACGATATAGGTGTCAAGAATTTAAAGCGTGATAGTACACAACCCAGAATATGGCTGTACTTTTTCCTAGTGACCTCTTATGCTAATTAGCAAAAACGAAGAAATTAAACACCAAAAAGTAATCATTCTTAATTTTTTTCATATTATTAATTATTTATTTTACTTATTATTCTTTTATTTTCTAGTTGACAGATTTTTCGAATGCGTTATTTCTCTCTTAACTGTGTTGGTGATTGCAACTTCTTGCGTTCCTTTACTTTATCATACGTGCTTTATTTATACTCAATGTGTTGTGTACTTTACTTTGTAATATTTGGTGTATAATCGCAGATTTTAATTCAACTTGGTGCGGTTTTTATGTCATGTATTTCCGACTCATTAAAACAAGCTATCAATTTTTGGCTCTAGCCTAACATATCTTATTTATAATTTCCAATGATTTCAAATATCTTGAATGTTTCGACATTTTTGGGATAAAAATTATTAGTAAAATAATGAAATAAGAATTCAATAAATATATCGGAATACAACAAAATATATGATGCAATAGCAAAAATGTCTAATGCAAATTATTAAAAGTTTTGTAAATATTTTGTATCACAATCACACATACAAATTGTTAGAAGCTATAACATTCAATTCTTCTGTCATCAAATAAATTACTAAGACTATATAAATCCAAAATTATATTTCATTAAATCTGCTTATATAAACAAATATTCTTGGGACATTTTCTTTTTATAAATTTTAATATCAACCAATTATCAACATACCGTCAACATACCACATTCATACCTGAATTGCAATTTTATCAAAAAATTTTTTATTTCAAAATTAAAATTAAAATATTCATTTTAATTTTAAACCATTTTAATTCTAATATATTTCAAATAATTTAAATTTCACTTTTAATTTTACAAAATTTAATCATGAAATAATTTTAATTTAACATTTTAATTTTAACTCCTCACACAAATCTTTGTGATATCGTATGAATCTTTGCACGGGTCAATTGACCCATTACGGTAGTTAGGACAGATTACATATATTTTGCCGTAAAAAATGAACAATAGAGTATACATTTGATGTATTTTTAAATAAGTAGTAAAGGAAAATGGATATGTGAAAGTTATTTACAAGAAATTCTGGTAAAAAGTTTAAAATTGATCATTTAACCAGTCGTAGTAGGTTTAGTGTTAAATAACTTTTTCCACGGACTTCCATCGATTTGAAATCATTATATTCATACTAATCTTTTAATCTGCCAACTTATATCTGTTCCCCGGGAATATCAATTGTTCGCAATTTTAAATTAATATTGCAATTCAATTTATTATTATTTTTGAATTCTACTAAATTACGCCTTTTTATTGTTTTGCACACATTTCTTTGTGTTTTATCCTCTTTTTATGCAACACCGTCAGTTCTAGAACCAATACGAATAATCCAATTTTTTTATTATTTGTAGCATCATTTTAAGAGTCAGAGTGAAATAAAAAGGATATTCTTTTAATGTTAATTAAATAATTGCGACTAAAAATGAATTTTGAGAAGGTACTATAATCCTGTGCTGTTATAAAAGGTATTATTTTAAGTTATTTGTTTTTTTATTTATTTGTTAATTCGTGCTATATAAGGAATATTGTGGAATCCAGCCGAGTCTCCAGTAAATAAACTGTCTCGGGACAGCTGGGATGAATGTGTGTAATGCAATAGATATAAATCAGGGATAAAAATAAAAGTAACAAACAATAACAGTTTTCTTAACTTTAAACTTTTATTATTAAAATAATCAATAAAAAAGAACCTTCGTTAATTTCTTTGTAACTATCAAATAGAATTCTTTTCAATTTGTTTACACTACCAGATTCTACCAATGTCAATATTCAGAGGTACAAAATTTGAGTTTTGACGAGATTTAGTCTGATTAACTTTGTTACGTATTTGTTCAGGGATTCCAAACTCGTGTCAGAGTTTAGTATTTTGTATCCTTCGTTAATTTCTGGCTACTACCAAATTGAATTCTTTTCAGATTAGTTACACAACCAGATTCTACCGATGTCTTTATTCTGAGATTCGAAATGTGAGTTTTAACAAGGGTTATTCCAATTGATTTTGTTAAGTATCTGTACCGGGTTTCCAAACTTGAGTCAAAGATTCTTGTACAATTATATGAAGTTAGATTTTTAAGTTATTCAAAAAATTATTTATTTTAATGATTTTTTTTGATTTTCCATAGCGATAATTTTCTATGATAATTATCACTATATAGTTTTTTCAATGGGAAAAATAATTCTTTTCCACGTGCAATACGCGATGACAAAAATTATAACTCATATTGAACAATAAAAAACAAAATATAAAATATAACAATACATTACAATAAATAAAAAATTAATTAATTCCCTACAGCATTCTGGTTGTCAACTACTCCCTCCGTCCGGTAATATGGTATACATTTCAACAAAAATCGTAGATTATCGTGAATATAAAAATAAATAGGCAACTGTCATGACATTGTCATAGTAAATATTCATGACAATATAACCTAAAATATTTGACTTAAGTAATATCATTCTTAGTTAAAAACTTACCGCTCAAACATCAGTGTTTCTTGAGGTAGATAAAATTAGTACCGCTGCAAGACGAATATGGAAAATGTGGAAGGAAATTTGTTAAATTTAGAAAGAAGAGATTCAAAATATATCATTTAAGTAAAGGAAAACTTCGTCGCGAAGGTCGACTGCTAGAAAATATGTATGTTCTAAAGAAGCATACAATAAAGCCAAATCAAATTTCGAGTGAACTTATTAATATTTATTTTTTTAAATTTTATTTAATATTTACATTAATATTTATTAAAATGTTTCAAATAAAGGTAATATAATAAACTTGTCATGTACATTTTTTGATTTATTTTATTTTTTCGCAAATGTATACCATATTTCCGGACGGAGGGAGTATTTATTTACTTTTTTCTTTATTAATAGCTCGTTTCAAACAAGAACAAACTGAAAAGGTATGAGCATTGCATTGTTAAATAACGAAATCATGAAATATGTTAAATTTCAAAATTATCATTAATTTATCTATTGAATTTAAAAAATTAAGTCAATTTTTATTAAATACATTTAAAATTAAAAGTAATGAGTACGATTACTGATTATAGAACTCGAATCAGGGGTTCGATTCAATAAACGGAATGGACATTTCTGATTCCGATTTCAATTGGGCGATTTCATTAATGTAATTAAAATTTTCCTCTTTCAGGCGCTCATTTATATTTTGAAGATCTATAATCTGTTTATCCTTGAATTCTATTTCTTTTACGGCTTCTCCGTACTTCTTTTCGTAATTTGTCTGAAGATCTGTAATCTGTTTATCCTTGGATTTTATTTCTTCTTTGGCATCTTTGTATTTCTTTTTGTAATTTGCTTCTAAAACCAATAAAGTAATTGAAATACTTATTGAAATTTATAATAAACAAAGAATTCCAAAAGTTTAGACCATGATTTGTATATAATTTATATAAAGGTCTCACGATAATAAATTATCAAGATCATATTAAGTTTTATAAACTCTTAGTTAACAAATCTCCGGGTTATGCATGTGAACGGGGCCCACTAAATAAGTAATGAAACTATTATAGAAAAGCCAAGACAAATTGGAAAATATTTTAAAGAAATATAAAATGTATGCATATCCTGTTTCTATAATGATCTCTAGGAAATTGTTGGTTTGAAATGGAAATTTTAAATTTAATTAAATGTTGTTAAAGGTGAACCAAGATCTTCAATGGCTGCAAATAAACCCATTTACTGAATTTAAATGTCGCGAAACACTTTTAAAGAATTAGAAAAGTCTGAATCTAGAGGCATTAATGGCTGCAAATGATAACAGAAAATAACTATGTTATTGTATAGAAATTTTGTTGCATTGTTAAATTAAAATATTAGGCGAAAGCAGATTACATAATTTACAAGAAAAAATTACGAATGTCAGAGGATTCACATGAGCCATGCAAACTTATTTAATGACAATTCACAATTTCTTTTTAAAAAGAAATGGGATCAATGTCTTTTTCTTGCTAAATGGCAAGAAAAAGGCTTTGTTATATTATCTAAAATAAATGATTTTGGATTTAGAAATTATAAGCTAGAAGGGCCGGGAATGATTGTCCAATGCGATGAGACAAGTGCATATCTCATCGTCGAAGATCCCCAAAAATAAAACAGATGCTGTTGGGACATTAATTAATTATTTTAAAACAATATTTAAAAAAACAAGTTAATTTGTTTAAATATTGTGTTTGATATAAAAAATAAATGTTTTGAATGTTTTTGTAACTATGAGTCTTACAAATGGTGTCAGAAACTCCGAAGTTGACCATGTCTCGGTCAAAATTCCGGCCATTTTTCAAAATCAAAGTCTATGGTTCAAGCAAGTGGAGGCCAGCTTCAAGATATCCAGAATTACAGAAGAAACCACAAAGTATTTTCATTTAATTTCAAATCTCCCAACAACGTTGCTAACAAAGTACGAACACTTACTGGACTCAGAAACCGAACTTCCATACACTACTCTGAAGGAAGCAATCTTAGCTGGTTTTGAACTATCAAGGACAATATCACTAACTGACCTGATGAGAGACGACTGCCTGGGAGATCGATCTCCATCAGAAGCGCTTCAACACATTACAGGACAAATACAAAGAATAGACACATCCATGGACCCATTCAACAGTCCTATATCTCGGGAATTATTCATGCGACTACTACCAAGATCTGTTCAAGACATCCTATTATCGATGCCATCGACGGACCTTCGGAAATTAGCGATCACAGCAGACAGAATAATGATATCAAAGCGTCAATCAGTGAAGGCAATTGAACACGAAGATTGCAATAATCAAGAAGTAGGAGACAAGACGAGAACAATCATGGAACTGCAGGAAGAGATAAATGCAATACGACAACAATTAAACAATAAAAACACCGGTAAGTTATGTTTTTATCATAGTAAATTTGGGCATAGGGCGATGAAATGTCAACCGCCATGTGAATGGAATGCAAATCAGAACGACAACTATCAATCGGGGAAGTACAACAGAGAGAAATATCAAAATTTCGAACCGTCAAACATATCGTCAAGGAACAACAACAACAACAATTTCAACAAAAACAGCAACTTCAACAAAAACGGTAACTTCAACAGCAACAACCACAGAGAGAACCAGGGAAACGAGAGAAGGTTTCATTGAACCCGAATAGTGAAACCTACAAAATCATATCTTCTTTCTCGGGACAAAACAACTCACAAATATTCGAAATACCAGCAATCATAAATGAAGAACAAATTGACTTTCTCATAGATACAGGCGCTGATCTCAGCATCCTTCCCGCAAACCGTTTCAAGCCTGATAGAAATGGAGAACATCGATCTTTAGTATCCGCCAACAATTCATCAATCACATACCACGGGCAGAAAACGATTGAATTTACTATTGAAGGATTCAGAACTAAATTTATATGGTCTTTCGCTATAGCCGGCATTTCTCGTCCAATTCTAGGTGCAGACTTCCTGGCCCATCACAAAATCGATGTTAGTTGTCATTCCAGATCAATATGTTGCCCTAGCAGTAACGAAAGAACAGAAGCGCGGAGAAGCCAATGTGCCAAGATCTGTGCTACAATCAACAAAGAAACCACATTAACCACGAAACTGCAAATTATCACCAATGGTTCCCCTGTAGCTCAAAGACAAAGACCACTTTTTGGAGAAAAATTAGTTGCAACAAAGAAAGAGTTTGACAGACTCTTAAATGAAGGTGTGATTCGGCCAAGCAAGAGTGACTGGGCATCTCCATTAGTAGTGGTTAAGAAGCCGGATGGATCATGGCGACCTTGTGGAGACTACAGAATGTTAAATGAAATAACCCAGCCTGACAGATATCCACTTCCGAGAATTCAAGATTTACTGAACAAGATAAACAACCCTCATGTATTCACTAAATTAGATTTGGAAAAGGCATATCATCAAATTCCGATTTGTGACGGAGACATTTCAAAGACAGCAGTCATAACACCTTTTGGATTGTTCGAATATACGAAGATGCCTTTTGGACTTCGAAACGCATCTCAAACGTTTCAGAGACACATGGACAACATACTCCGAGAACACCAGGAGCATTCCTTATCCTATATTGATGATGTTCTGATATTCTCCAAGACTGAAGCAGAGCATAAAGAACACGTGGCAAGGGTGATGGCCAGTCTTCAAGCCGCTGGTCTCACAATCAACCAGAGCAAATGCGAATTCCAAACCGAAAAGGTAAACTTTTTGGGTTTTGAATTAACAAAACAAGGAATAAAACCCTCTGAAGAACGCACGTTGGCAATCAGCAATTTAAAGAAGCCAACTAACAGTCAAGATTTACGACGTTTTATTGGTGGCATCGGCTATTATCACTGGCTAATTCCAGGGCTGTCGGATACACTGAGTCCACTGCATGACTTGTTACAAGAGTCGGTCAATAAAAAGGAAGATCTCTTATGGCAAGACTGCCATACACACGCTTTCATGAGTGCCAAAAATTCGGTACGTGAAATCAGCAACGTTTCATATCCTAACCCGTCCAAGCCATTCCTACTATGCACTGACGCATCTTCTAAAGCAATTGGAGCAAGTCTAAGTCAAATCAACGAAGAAAATAAATCATTTCCAATTGCTTTCTTTTCGAGGAAATTAAATCTAACCGAACAGAAGTATTCCACCTTTGACAGGGAGTTACTGGCAATATTCTTATCTATAAAACATTTTAAGCATTTTTTAGACGGTTCTCATTTCACAGTCATGACGGACCACAAACCTTTACTACGAGCTAGACATATGAAAGATCCATCGCCAAGGCAATGGCGAATAATCGAATACCTTGATCAATTTGATTTTACCATCGAATTCATCAAAGGGGAAGATAATGTAGTCGCCGATCTCCTGTCCAGACCATGCAGTAATCAAAACCTACAAGTATCAACGGTGGAAATTAATTTCGTCGAATTCACGAAAGAAAGGTTAAAAGAAGAACAAAGGAAAGATCAGACCTTATCTACACTGAAAAATGCAAGTCTCCAGTTATGTAGTACTACGGATGACATTCTCATTGACAATTCTACGGGGGAAACCAGAGTAGTACTGCCAAAAATATTCCGACATCAAGAATTTCTAAGAATTCATAACATATCGCATCCAGCATCCAAACCAACGATAGAACTGATCAAGGCGAGATATGTGTGGCCTCAGATGAAAAGCGACATCAGAGAGTGGTGTAGACAATGTCAAAGATGTCAAAGTGCAAAAATAGCAAGACACACACATGCTCCTTTAGGCACTATAGAAACCAAAGGAAGGTTCATTACAGTCCATCTAGATATAGCGGGTCCCCTTCCGAGCGTCGATAACAAGAGATATATCATGACAATGATAGACCGAGGAACGTCATGGGTTGAAGCAATTCCTATATATGATATCACAGCAGATATGATCATAAGAACATTTGAAAGAGAGTGGATCAGTCGCTTTGGTGTTCCAGAAATTGTCATAACAGATCAAGGAACACAATTTGAATCAGAAAAATTCTCCAATTTCTGCAAGGTAATGGGAATCGAAAGGAGGCGAACAACAGCCTATCACCCTCAATCCAATGGGAAGATAGAAAGATGGCACAGAGCCATGAAAAACTCAATAAGAGCCGCATCAGAAGACTCCTCCAAGATGTGGGCTCATGATCTCCCCAAGATTCTACTCAGTCTAAGAAACTGCACGAAGTCCAATGGGTCTCCATCAGCAGCGCAACTCACATTCGGTTGTCGAGCTAGATTACCCGGAGATTTTGTCATTAGTGAACCAACATTAACCGATATCGAAGAGAAGTTGACATCAATTCAAGAGGAAATCGACTCACAACTAAATAACAAACAAACAAGCCAACCAAAAGAACATAGTTTTGTAAGCAAACTATTAGTTCACTGCAAAAGAGTGTGGCTTCGATCGGAATTCAGGAAATCGTTAGAAGATCCGTACACGGGACCATACGACGTCATAGAAAGATCCGATGACAGTAAAACGTTAAAAATCAAAATCGGAGACCAAGTAAAGAATGTTAGCATCGACCGTCTCAAGCCATGGATTGGAACGGACGAATTGGCTCCGCAATCTTAAGGGGGAGTTGTGTTGGGACATTAATTAATTATTTTAAAACAATATTTAAAAAAACAAGTTAATTTGTTTAAATATTGTGTTTGATATAAAAAATAAATGTTTTGAATGTTTTTGTAACTATGAGTCTTACAGATGCCTTGTGTATCATGGAATTTGGCGGAAAGATTAGAAGAGTAATGGCAAGAGTGATTGGGAATAAGAAAGTACAGACGATCATCCCGATTATTTGTGAAAACGTTGTTTCTGGATCAGTTATCTGAACTGATGAAGCTAAAAACTATAACAAATAATATAGTTTAGGGTATATACATGATTCTGTTTGTCATAAATATTGTTTTGTGAGTAAGATAACTGGTATAAATACCCAACCTGTTGAATCCTTTAATAATTTCTTAAAGTATGAAATAAAAAACGGAAAGGTTTAAGAACAGAACTGAAACAAGAATTCCTAAATGAGATTATCTTTAAATTTAATAATAAGGATAATCTCTATGTTAAAACATTTTATTTTAATTTAATTTTAGATTTTAATTTTTTGTTATATTTCGCAAATTATGTTTTTTCATTTTTGTTTGGGCAATAAGATATTTTAATTTAATTTTTTGTTCAAATTATTTTTATATTTTATTTGGCAAGAAAATGGCATTGATCCAAGAGAATTTACACTAATGTCTGAAAAAGAAGAACAGCCACAGTTTTACAAAAATTCTAATTTTCATATTGACCATTTTGAAAATTTTTGATATTTTTAAATATACATTAATGAAAAATAAGGCATTTCAGTGAAAACCAACGAGCTCGACACGTCATCACAACAAACACTTCCTATAATAAAAATCAACACATTGAGGATTTTCAATCCAAGGATTTGTAATCATTAGGTATACTAAAAAAAGAAAACAAAAAAATATTCAAAATCGCGGAATATATAAGGCTTATATTATAAGCATTTTAGATGCTTCAACGCTATTCGGCAGCACTTTTTTATGCTCGAAAATCGCGACTTTGGAATTTAAATTTATATTTTTCAACTATTTTCCTCTAATTTTTGAGATAAAAAATAATAATAATTTACAAAATACTGCAACCAAGAAACTTGGCATATTTATTAATAATTTAATAAATTACCTGTGTTATCATTGGGTAATGCGTGATTTACCGATGATAAACTATGAACATTTGTGACGTTAAACACATTCGAACTCGTTCTATCATCAAAAATAAAATTAAATAACTACATTACAAAAAAAAAACAATTTTAGAATGCTTAAAAGTGGTATTTAATTAATAATATTATGGTTGGCATAACAATTCTTTTAATATTTCATGCAAATTTGAATAGTACCAATTCCAACTGAAAGATAACATATGTTACTAATTTATGAAGGACATAGTAAATTGTTGTACAATTAAAACTTTTATTAGAAAGAGATTTTAAATTGAAAAATAGACATATCTAAAGGAAAGATTGATATTATCATAAAAATTTGCAGTTTCAAAAACAGATTAGTGATAAAAACTCGAATGGTATCGTTTTAGTTAGAGGATTTCATGGATAAATTAGAGGCGATCAGTGAAAAGGCAGAAAAGCTTAGAAAGACAAGCGAATCAGATTTAGGAGGAAATTGGATAAATCTTTTTGAGATACCTGGAAGAATTTATTTGATATTGGATTTTCATTCTGAATTATTCAAGGAACTGTGTAATTTTAAAATCAAGAAAAAAAATCTTCATCTTACTATTCTCAATCAAAAGGATTAAGTGAAAGAATATTAAAATGTATGAAAAAAAGTTCACATCCACAATGAGGAATGAGGTAGATTTGAATGGATGAATTGTTATAATGCATATGAAATAATAAAAAATGCCTCTCTTCTAGTACCTTAATTAATGACAACGTAATCAACGAGGGTATTATCAAACTGTCTCAATCATTTTTTACAAGAAACTACTTCAAAAATAAAAGTTACAAATTCGCTGCGCCATAACTACATGGTTAACTATGTTTAATTCTAAAGTTATTTTCATTTATAATACCACTTTGAGACAGCCGCTTTATTTGGATGTACGAAACACCCTCTATAAAATCAGGTAACATGGCTTAAATAAAGTTAAAGCATATCAACTAAAAACTTACGATGGTTTTGGTACATTTTCAGTTTCAAATTTCCTAAAATTATGAACAAAATATAACAATTTAAATGTAAAGTAATTTACATTAATCAAATTAGTTTAGCTTTTTGAGGAAATATGTCCGGAATTAGAGAAGGATTTTGCCGCTGTAAACTTATCTCCGCCACCTATCACAAGAATTGAAAATTTAAGAGTGATCGTGAAAGAGCTATTGACAGAAAAAGTTCTCAATGAAAGCAAAGATGCAGATCAGCTGCTAATTTAAATCCGCTCTGTAAAAAAATCATTTAAAGTAAACAAAGAACTAGCAGCGGGAAAAAGTTTGAAATATAGAACAAAAGGTGAACTATATTTCCATGTGTATCAGAAGCCATGAATAACTTGAACAAACTCGCCTTGAAATGATTAAGGAGACTATATGAGACTGAAAATCACATAATTTTATTCGATTTTAAAAGAGAGAAATTATCTAATTATAAAAAACAACGCAAGATTATATCAATATTTTGCCGTACACATTCTTGTGAGCAGAATATTTCTAGAATGAAAACTGAGAAATAAAAAATTAGAAAGTGCATAACTGATCCACAATTGGAAACTTCCTTACATATTGAAATGACGAAATTCAAATCTAATATTAAAAATTTGCTTCTTTAAAACAAGATGCACTCGTCACAATAAAATGCATTAGGTTAATACATAAATTCATCCTGTTTTTAGTATGAATCTGCTATTTGGACTAAGTTATGAAATAAATTTGCATTAAATATATAATAACATGTGATAACTTTTGCTGTTGTTCATATAAATCAGTTTTAATTATTAATTTCCTATAAAGTCGTGTTTTTCAAAAATATTAAACAAATTTAATGTCGGAACAAAGAGCATTTACGTCACCTTATGTTTTTTTCTTACAGAAAGAGAAAAGTGCTGCCCAGACAAAAAAAGGAAATCTGCGATGTGTATGGCGATGATGCCGCTGTTGATTCCAAGTGTCGTAAGTTTAAACAAAATAACTATGATCTCACCAATGCATTACGTTCTGAGAGACAGGTCGACATTCCGGACAACGAAATAATGATGCTAATCGAAGCTGACCAACATAAGACAACTTGAGAGATGAGTGATATTCTTGGAAAAAATCATTCTACAGTTTCCAGACGATGTATGGGTCGATGTATGGGTCCTGCATGATTTAACTGAGAAAATATATTAAAGAGCGCTTATGCTTCCAATACTCTATTGAATCGGAATAATATAGATCCATTTTTAAATCGTTTGGTCACAGGAGATGAAAAATGGATTTTGTATACTTATTCTAAACACAAAAAATTATGGTCTACGACAGGAGAATCCCTTTTAATTAGTGCCAAAGTCAGCTTACACCCAAATAAGGTAATATTATGCATTTGGTGAGACTGGAAAGGAATAATTTTTTGTGAGCTCTTATCCTAATACGACACCATAAATTCAGATAAATACTACTCCCAGCAAAATGAACTGAAGCTAGTCATCAAACAGAAGATACCTGCATTAGCCAACATAAAAGGTATTGTTCTCCAGCAAGACAATGCAAGGCCACACGTGTCTTTGGGAACCTGGAACAAATTATCACAACTCAATTTTGATGTTTTGGTCCACCCACCATACTCTCCAGATCTTACACCGTCCGATTACTACCTATTTAGATCACTTCAAAATAGCTTAGGTGGTAAGAAATTTCGTTTCTTGAAAGAGTTGAAAAGTCATCTAAATCACTTCTTCAGCCAGAAAACCCAGAGCTTTTATGAGTGCGTGATTATGCAACAACCGGGGAGATGGAGAAAGGTGATTGAACTGAATGGGAAATACTTTACTGATTAAATGTGATTTTTAATAAATAAATAATTAGCTTCATTTTGATCTAAAAAACAGAACGAATTTATGCACCAACATAATATTTATTCTGGAAATATCGAAGGAAATTGCCATTTATAAACTACAAAAAATCGAATAAAGTATTGTATTGAAATCCATATTTTAATTTCTGTACATAGTTATCGTTATCACTTTATTACAAACGTACGCTGTAAGCTTAAACAATGTTTTGCCTCTAAATGAATGACAGCATTCTTGTCAAAAATTATTTATTCTTTTTAATGTTTTGAAATATATATATTTATTTATTTGTTATCTATATTTATATATAGATAAATTATGAATCATACTTTATCTTTTCTTTTGCTTTTACCAATCTAAAATATAACACACTTTAATTACAGAAATAAAATTAATAATTTCTTTATGGCATGAACTAAGAAAACAACGATAACAAAAATTTTTATAAAAATATTTATACTTTTGTATCTAAAATCGCTAATAATAAAAATTATTTAACTAGTTTTATTAATAATAAAGTACCCTTCAGCAGGGCCGGTGCAAGAGTACCTGGCGTCCCTAGGTAAAGAAAAATTGAGTTAACAAAAAGGTATTTAAATTGCACAATAAAGGAGATTTTTTACAAAAATTTTTATTAATTCATTTTTAGGCATCTGTAGTGAGGTAGCTACCCTCACAGAAAGCTAATGATCGAAGAAATAGATGAATGTGAAATTTAACAAAACAAAATTTGTGTTAATTTGTGTTATATATATATATATATATATATATATATATATATATATATATATATATATATATATATATATATTATTTCTGTAATTAAAGTGTGTTATATTTTATATATATATATATATATGTATATATATATAAGTGGACATCAATTGCTTAAGTGTTTTCGGAAATTCGTCTTACTATAACTCGTAATTCGTTACTTAAATCTGTTCTATGGATATTTCGAGAATTATTGTGCGCAAGGTATCTTTCTAAAATAAAACATATTAGAAGCAGTTCTTCAGAAGAAATTTAGCTACACAGTGACACGGTCAAAAACTTGAACTGTTAACTGTTTAATTAAAATATTAATGAGAATATTAGTTGAAAAGTGCATACAATACGTCAATTTTTTCTACAAATTCTACATAATTTTCAACACTGATATCAAACTATCAACATTTGTTTTTGCTGTTTAAAAGTATAAATATTTATGTAACTGGTAGTCGGTAACGTACTAAATAAATATTTAAATAGTTGTAGTGGTGTACTTATTATTAGGATTCTCATCCGTTAGAACATTAATATCTGTTTTCAAATCACTAAATAATTCCATAAATTTTATTTAATAAATTATACACTCAAAAACTTGTCTCTTCTTATTTTTGCTATTTAAAAAAATTTCAGTTTTTCTTTTAAAATATTTTTCTATAAAAATATTTTTAAAAATGATAAATTTCAGTCTTCTTTTTAAAATATTTTTCAATAAAAAATTTTTTTAATTTTAACAAAATTTCTAATTAATCTTTAAGAATCTTTCAACTTCCTCCTTAAGACATTTTTTAAGTTTTTCCACGTTTCTTTCAATCTTTTTTCCATTCTCGTTTCTTAAGATATATCGTCTGTCATGTACTTTCTCGATCACTTTATATGGCCCCTCATATCTGTCCTTCTTCTATCTTCTTGACTCAGCATGACACAATAGTCTATGTATTTCCTTTATTGTTTCTTGTAACTCATTTTCAGGTATCATCGTTTTCTTTTGTATTTCTTCTTCCAAATTTATTTATTTATTAGTGCTTCTACCTTCTTCTCTGATCAAGTCTAGTAATCTAGTTTTATCTTTCCTTTCTTAGCTTCTTCGTGAGCCATTTGACATTGAACACACGTTTCATATTTAGTTCTGGACATCATGTCTGCATTTTGGTGATTAACACCCTTTCTATATTCAACGATTATATCCAAACTGCTCAAATAATTGATCCAGGTTTGGAATTGTGAAGTAATTGGGTTCTTAGTTGTCATCATAAACGTGATCACACTGTGGTCTGTCATTAGCGTGAATCTCCTTCCGTAGAGAAGTGCTTAAAATGAATACAAAAATAGTATACCACCAATAGTTCCTTTCTTGTAATGCAATATCCATTTTCATGGCTCGTCATCGAGTGTGATCCATGCGCAATTACTCTCTCCTTTCCATATTTATTTCTTTGTGAAAGCACTGCTCCAATGGTATCAAAACTGGCATCAGTATCTAAAATGAACTCCTTTCTCAGATCCGGAAAGCATAGAATCGGTGCCGTTGTGAGTGCTAACTTCAATCCCTCAAATACGTTATTCGTTCCTTCAGTCCATTTCAGTCTTTTGTTACTCGGACCGCTACATAATTGTTCTAACATCCTTGCTTTTTTTGCATACTCACTGATGAATCTTCTATAATAATTGCAAATGCCTAGAAAGCTTCGAAGTTTCTTTACGCAATTTGGCTTTCCAAAGTTTTGTATAGCCTGAATCTTAGAAGGGTCGGTCTGTACTCCTTCTTTGCTGATTATGTCCTAAGAATCTGATTTCTTTCTGTATTATTTGACACTTTTCTGGGTTAATCTTTAGTCCTGCTTCTTCGATCGCTTTGAATACTTCACTGAGTATTGTATAATGTTTTTCTTTACTATTCGAATTAATCAGAATGTCATCCAAATACACTATTGCACCATTTATTTTGCCTATTACCTTTGTCATCATTTACAGGAACGTACCTGGTGCTGCATCAATTCTGAACGGTATTCTATTGAAACAGTATTGCCCTTTCTTTGTTGAGAATGCTGTTTTCTCTTGCGATTCTTCGTCTAACTTCACTTGGTAATATGCATTACCAAGATCGATTGAGCTAAAATAAACGGACCCTCCTAACAAATCTAACATCTCGTCTATGTTTGGCATTGGGAATGCCTGCCTCTCGTTTACTGCGTTCAGCTGTCTGAAATCCAATCATAGCTTAATATCTTTTTTCTCTTTTTTCCATATGCAGCTTAATGGCGTGTTTCAAGAGGAGTTGCATTTCCGTATAATCCCGTTTTCGTACAAATTTTGAATTGCTTCTTCAATTTTTGTTTCCAAATTCAATGGTTGACGATATGGTTTTATGTTTATCGGTTCACGTCTTGTAATTACCTTATGTTTTACTAAATGCGTGCGACCCACATCCCATTTATCCTCCATAAACACGTTTCCACTGTTCGCTATAATTTCCTTTAATTTACTATCCTCATTAATCTTTAGGTGTTCCAACGCTGGCGTCAATCGTCTTCCATCTTTTATTTGTCTGCCGAATTTTACTTCAATGTTACAAATATAGTTCTTGTCTTTTTCACTAGATTCGCTTACTTTCTTTTTTGCCAGCTTGTATCCAAATGCTTCTTGTAATTCTACTCCTCCAATCACTTCTGGTGTCACTTTCTCCGCCACAATGAATTTAACTTCCTTGGAAATATATCCGATAGTTACTTTAACCTTTGTTCTTCCAATTGTCTCTATCGTACTTTCGTTTGCACATCGTAACTTATCGTCGCTTCTCATCCATTGTTGTCCTCGTAACTTCTTAAAATAGTTCACACTCATTACGTTTATTCGTGCTCCGGTGTCTAATAAATAGTCGAAAATTTCCCAATTCATCATTACTGTTAAACTAGGTCTTCCCTGTAGCTTGTTATATACAATTTCTACCTCTTGCCCCGTTTTAATTGTTTCAATTCTTTCCACTTCTCCTTCAAACTTTTTTCTCCTTAGAAACCTGTATACTTTCTCACTTACCTTTTCTACATTCTCCCACTTTTATACCCCTTGAGGATATCCCATCCACTTTTCTGTTAGTATATGGCTCCAACCAACTCCTCTACTGGTGGAGCCCTGTTGTTTTGGTATGTCCTACTACAATTATCTTCATTTGTCTCTACCCACGATTCCATTTCCTCTTCTTCTTCAATTCTATTAATCCGGCTGTATCTGTTTCCTGTTGGTCTTTGTTTCTCTATCGTTTTCTTGTAACTCGACTATGTATAACATTCTTCAGATCAATGACCATTTCTGTTGCATCTTTTACACCGAATTTTTTGACATAACCTTCTAAATAAGTCCAAAATTTTATTTAATAAATTATACACTCAAAAACCTGTCTCTTCTTATTTTTGCTATTTAAACAAATTTCAGTTTTTCTTTTAAAATATTTTTCGATAAAAATATTTTTTAAAAATGATAAATTTAAGTCTTCTTTTTACAATATTTTTCAATAAAAATATTTATTAAATTTAACAAAATTTCTAATTAATCTTTAAGAATCTTTCAACTTCCTCATACTTATAATTTGTTTGTATTGTACGTGCAGTATTCAGTGCAGTCCTCTTCGAAAGTAAAGAAAACGCGAAATTTGACTGGTAAATAAGCGAATTATGAATTTTTAGTTTCTTGAACGCCTGAAAGACTCAGAGGCTTAAGTCCAATGAACGTTTGGCATTAATTTCAAGTGCGCCCATTGTTCTGGTGCCTTTAGGCAGTCGTCTAGGTATGCCTATTGGTAAAACCGGCCCTGCCCTTCAGCAGTGAAAATTGTTAGATTATCAAATTTTGTAATTAAATATTAAAAGCTTCATAATTTCTATTTTAGAAGAAACTAAATTCAAATCTCCATACATATACCATTTTTTAAATTATAAAATTCAAATCCTCCCCATTTGTTTTTTAAAATACAAACAACTGAGGCATTTGTATTTTTGGCATAAGTTCAGATATTGGCCACAAGTACTTCTAATCGATTTTATTATAACACAACAAATTAAAAGAGTTAATTTAATTATTTTAATTTACTTCGATTAGTAAGTAATGTTAAACGGAGTTGATTTATTTATGTTGTGAAAGATATGACTCGATTTACCCCAAACGCGGAAAGTATAAAAGGAAACTAAATGAAGCTAAAAGGAAAAAATACATAATTTTCTTTATATGCGTTTTGAATTTTTAATATACTTAAAAATTCAAAATAAAATTATGTATCTATTCATTTAGTTTCCTTTTATACTTTCCGCGTTTGGGGTAAATTGAGTCATATCCTTCACAACATTTATAAATCAACTCAGTTTAACCTTTCACTGCATTTGTTTTGTTCATAAAATCAAAATCAATTAAAAAAATTAAAATTAATATAAAAATATAGTGTGAGTTTCTCATAGCCATAACAAGTCAGTCAAAATTAATTTAAAAAATTATCTTCATTTCAACAAAAAATTAAATTACCTCCCTCCTAAAAAAACTTAGGGAGGCGGACTCAATCCAAATATTCCATGGATCATACTCCTCATTATATACTACTAACGATATATTACTACATGTCTTTATTTTAGTTTTTAACGAACGATTTATAAGTATTTAATTTTTTTCCTACGACTAATAGCTATGATATCATAATAAGGTTAGGATAATAAGATAATATAATAAGAAACCATTTTTAGTTCAATTCAATGTCATTTTTTGAAGCATTCGTTTGCTAAATTGTATATTTTATGGTGTTTTTTGTTGCAGATTATTGAGACTATTCAGCCCTTATAATATTATTTGCATTTACTCATTTTTATTTGTTATTACACCTATAGGCGATAATGTTGCTTTCTACAAAGCGTAAAATATTCTAACACAGGAACTGAATTATAGTTGTGACGAGATACTTGTCATGCGTAGCGAAAGGGTAACAATTTATCGGTTGATATCTGAATATATCATATATTATAATTTATATATGTTACAGTGAATTTGTATTACCAGTGAGAATATCTTTTCACTAACGTTTCAGTGAATTCATATCCGAATACGTATTCGCCAGTGGAAATATATTTCTACTGGTGAAAATATAACTTCACTAGCAAGTTTTAGTGAATGTGTAGACTACCCCCGCATTAAAAGTTTAAATTTCACTTACACATTAAATATAATTACATATTTAGAAAAATTAAAAATCTTTTAAAAACACTTCGCAGCTAGACGAAAGAAGGGCGACACATCGAAACTTAGGGCCAAATAGTTCCACGCAGCGAATTCTCGCTTGTCAATGAATACAAACTCACTAAATGTAACCAGTGAATTTGTATCTTCATTGTTATATATACATTCACTGTAACATATATATATTTACTCTTCATTTGATATTTTTAGAAGATCAGTTATTTCATTTATTATTAAGATCATTATTAAATAACAATTCTTCAAATAATACTTGTCATTTAATTCGCCAATTTCTTTTTTTTTCCTAGAAAATTATAAAGATAAGAATTCATAATATTAAAGTTTGATGTCACAACATACAACAGAAATCAATATTTTATATTATTCTAAATGCAGTTCAACGTTGCATGAAGGTGAAGTAATGTAATTGTGTAATAAATAAAAAAAAATAAAACATGTAAGTAATATAAATATAATCAATAATACAAGCAACACAGGAATTGATTATATTTTCAGAAGTTCCAAATTTTTTTTATGTTTTCTTATTGAATAAATTTTGTTGTTTTATGTTTTATTGTTATTGAATAAATATATTTTGTTTTATATTCATATGTATTTATTATATATTATTAAATCTTCGGATGTAAAATTAATTTCTTCGGGTCTGACTCTTTCCAGAGTTGGTAACCTTGGTTGTAAGATGATATAATAATTTCCAACGAATTACTTACATAACCAGGTCACTAGACCTTGATATCTATTGAATGATGCGGGTATGCTTGTATAACTAAATTAAGTAAGTATGTTTGTCTTCTGTGTCAACAGTATCACTTAAACTAATAATTCTCCCTTTTGTAGATTACGCAATTCAATGTACTATAAATAGTATAACGATTGTGTGTTCCGTTTAGATTTTTGAAGTGAATAAAGATTTCTGTGAAACTATGTCTTCTTCTAACACTGGTTATAAAATTATTTCTTGAAGAAACAATAAGAATTTTATTCCATATTTGCAAGATCATGATTAGTTTTTGTTTGAAAACTATATTTTTTTTGTTGAATTTAAATTCATTCGAAATATTGAAATTATATCAATCAAACGAAAAACTGAGGATGAAATTATTTAATATAAAAGAAAGTGCTTAATACTCCAGTTAAAACTGGTTCGTTAGCCGTTTATAGTTATGAAAATTTGGATCGCATCCTTATCATTAAACGGTATATTACTGTAATGTAATTTTATCGACATGGCTTTATTTTAGTTTTTAACGAGCGATTTATAAGTATTTAATTCTTTTCCTACGATTAGTAGTTATGATATCATAATAAGGTTAGGGTAAGTATATAACATAACAAGAAACCATTTTTAGTCCTTCTCAATATTTTATCTTTTTGATAAACTCAGTTCAAGGTTTTTAGGATACTGATTACAAAAAACCAATTTATAAGATTTCCTCAGTTTTGACATAAACAATACTTTTTCGTTGGATAGTTTTTTTCTTTTGGATTGGAAGAAAGCATCATAAAACGTCATTTAACGGTCTAATTCATGGTGTTTTTTGTTGCAAATTATTGAGACTATTCAGTCCTTATATTATTTGTATTTGCTCATTTTTATTTGTTATTATATCTATAGGCGATATTATATTATATAGCGTAAAATATTCTGACACAGAAACTGCATTATAGTTGTGACGAGATACTTGTCATCCGTAGCGAAAGGGTAACAATTTATCGGTTGATATAAGAATATATTATATAATATAATTTTTATATATATATATATATAGCATTTATTTACTCTTCATCTGATTTTGCGAGAAGATCAGTTATTTTCTCTATTCTAAAAATTATTACTACATAACAATAATTCTTCAAATAATACTTTTCACTCAATTCGCCAATTTCTTCTTTTTTCCTAGAAAATTATAAAGATAAGAATTCATAATATTAAAGTTTGATGTCACAACACACAACAGAAATGAAACTTCATCTGAACTACATTCCCTCATAGGACTCTACCATGCAGAGAAATGGTTTGAACTGAAGTGTCAAGGATACATCTCAAGGGCTCTGAGTGAAAGTAGAACCGCTGCATTCTTTATTAAAACAGTTACTCTAACTGATCCCCAATACCTTTTTCTTATCCGCGCTAGAAACAACCACTCAAACTAAACTACTCCCCAGAAAGCCTTAAAAAATCTATCCTCTGTAGACACTGTCATGCACACACTGAGACACAAGCACATATCTTTAATCATTGCCCAGCCAAAATTAACGCCCGAAGAAACAAGCACAATAATGTACTACATGCTACCTCTTACTACCTCACCTCTATAAACTTTCACTTTGATGTAGAATGTCCGCCGATAGGTATTGCAACTACCCTGAGACCGACCTGCTAATTAGATCTGAAAGAAACCCAAATACCCACATCTTAGACATTAAGGTACCATATGAGTCTAGGGATAACTTCAATAGGGCTAGGTCAGATAACTTCGACAAATATAAAAACCTTGCTAGTGAAATTGACCACCTCCATAAATGCAAACCTACCCTATCAGCCCTTGGTATAGGAACTCTAGGAACATGGGATAAACTAAATGACTCTCCAAATCCGAAACCAAAGCCCTTGCAAAGATTGCGTCTACTGCTGCAATACAGAGTAGTTACCTTATATATGGGGAGCACACATATAAAGATCAATAATACCTCCCTTACTATTATTGTTATTGATCATAAACTACCCTCTAGATACCATTACTATGTCTATTATTTTGATATTTATCATTAATATTAATATTCATATTATATTATTACTATTGTTATTATTATTATTATTATTATTATTATTATTATTATTATTATTATTATTATTATTATTATTATTATTATTATTATTATTATTATTATTATTATTATTATTATTATTGTTATAATACTGTTACTATTATTATATGTTATAAGCACCAAGCGTGCCCTTTTTTAATACCTAGATGGATAAAAGACATATTGTAACAGAGAAATCAAGTGACGGCACCAAACTCGAATTAACCACTGATGTGCCGCCTGCGAAAGCCTGAATAATCTGTATATTCGAATGCCAATTGGATCTGCTCTACCCACCACCAGTTTAGCCTATGATATCATACTGCATAATAGCTGCAGTTTTGAGCCGCTTTATTTAGTTTTGTGCCCCATTATTTCTTTTTATTTTATGCTGGGGTAATAGAGATCAAGCAAGCAGCATCACAATCTATTCCACATCAATCGAATCGACTATCAGAGCCTGAAACTGTCAATATCCTCCACGAGTAACTGGAATAACCATTTTGGATAACCGAAACCCTGGGAATCTACTGCCAATAAGCTCAGCCAGTAATACCGGCTATCAGTTTTACCTCTGATATCACACAGCCTGATAGCTCCAGTTTTGAGCCCTTTTTATTAGTGTATTTATCTTGTATCCTGTTTTTAGTGTTGGGATAGCGTAAATGTGTATGTGTTTGTATGGATGTATTGGAAAAGTTTTACCTAATTTGCTACTCCAACCCTCTCATACATTTCATACTCATAATCACAATACTCCTTACAAACTTTTAAAACCTCCTATTGCTACCTTCCCCAATCACTACCTTTTATCCAAATAGCCACTCACAGTACCTTTAACTGGATCATCTTGATAGTTTATACAATACAACCCCTAAACCTCCTACTGCTATCTTACTGGTTCGTCTTTAATAGCTATTAATCAATCGGATGTCAACCCACCTCCTATTTGACCCTCAGATCACCCCCATCTGCTTATGGGATATAATAAATAATTAAATTAAGGATTTTAAACAAATTTATTAATTATATATAAAAAAATTTTTTTTATTTTATAAAAACATTCAATTATTTTTAAAAAATTATACTTAAAATAATATATTTTTTTAAAATTTTAGCATTCAAAATTTAATTTAATAATTTAAAAATTTTTATTAATTATTTAATTTAATACAACAATCAATACATACAATATAAAAAAAAACTTATTTAAAAACACTCAAAACACAAGTATTTACTATCTTCTGCACATTAATTTTCGGATTCAATGATTTTATCAACAACGCCTCACAAATCACACGTTCCAAATAATTATCGAAATTTTTTAATAAAATTTTAAAATCAGACATACCTATTTTAATCTTACAGCCTTTATTGTGCTCACCAATATGGGTCAAAGCCTTCGGTCTACAATGTTCTCGAGCTCGAATACAGAGATGACAGGAAGTCTCTCCAATGTATGTGGCATTACATCCATTACATGTAAACTGATAAACGAGATCGGAACACAATTCGACCGGAGTTTTAGACTTATTAATAAACATATTGCGTACTTTCCATGAAGTTGACACTATCCTATAGTTTAAATTCTCTAACTGCTTTCTTATCTTCACTTTATAATCCTTAAAACCTTCTGAGTACGGCAATACAAACACAAATTTAGGCTCATCATCCTTGCTCACACTATTCAATTTATTTAACTCATCAGACTCACACATCTCAACAACATCACACCCAGATTTTCTCAAACTTGGATCCTTAGGATTTTTAATAAATTTGTCAACAGTCTCTTTCACCATAATTACTAAAAAGGATTTTGAATAACCGTTCTTCATTAACAATCCAACCAATATGTCAACACTTTTTACTGAAATTTTAAAAGTAGAAGACAAAGACCATGCACGATAAATCAACCCTTTCACCATATTTCTTTTATACTTGAATTCACAAAAACTTTGGGATGAAGTATAGAGACCAGTATCAGTTGGTTTTCTATAAATCTCTGTCTCATAGTGTTTCTCTTTGAGTTGTATTAACAGATCCTAGAAAGCAAGTGATGTTTTTTTCTCCGTTTCACATGTGAATACAATGTTTTATGTAGACTATTCATATAATGCAAAAACGGGTCAACATGCCTCTGATTTTCAAATATATGAAAAATATCATCCACATACCGTTTATAAACAGTGGGTTTCTCTTTAATATAATCACCGTCTGTAAATGGCTTTCCGAAATTTGCAATACACTGTGAGATTTTGTAGCAAGCTTCAGTTGCTTGATTTTTTCTACCGATTATATTTACAAAAACGTTTGTTTGATTCTCATAGCAAGCCACAGCATCGTGTTTTGTTTCAAAGTGACGCTTTACACTTGACGTTCTGCTTACAACAGTTTCCAAACATAAGGCGCAAATAGTACGATCATTTTTTAAAATAAACCCGTAATTTGTTGTCCAAGAAGACTGAAATTGGCGAATATCAAATCTAATTTTTTTGGAACACGCCATAATGGGTATTTAAATAATAGAACAAGTTTAATATTTGAGTAAATAATATGGCAGTAAAAATGAAATTAACTAAACTTATTTACTATTTAATCTATTTAAGAATTGATAAAAGATCTTTAACAAATATGGTCGAATGTAGTTAACTTTAATAAAGGCATTTAATTTAAACCTTTTATAAAGAAAACTTTTATGAATATAGCCAAATTTATTTTACAAAGATATTTTATAAAAGAACTGTTATCAAATCTTTGATAGTGTAATCCCGGGCTTACCAACCTACACGAGGTACTTTTGTGATAAATCGCATGGTCTGGCAATCTTTTTACAGCATGTGCAGAGGGACTCGATATCGCATTATATATTATGTAGGTACGAAATATTTGTGCAGAATTACACACTGGGCCGTGGGACATTCTTAAAAGTATTTTTCTCTTGATTTTTATCATTATTATTAAATTGAATAAATCACTTCGCGTGCCAAGTAAAAAGGCTTCGCGTGCTGTAGGTTGCCGACCCCTATGATATACAAACATTTTAAATAAAATCTGATTCAACTATTACAAAAACATTGAAAAATTTAGAATACTTTTCAAAAATTAATTAATCAGTTCTTTAATTCAAAACGAATAAACTAACTCCTTTAATTCAATTTCGTATTTATTTTTAAGCTCTTGGTATCTAAATGGAAAGTATTAGGATAAATAAAAATTTTAAATCCACTAAATTGTGTAATTTATTAATTTCAATTAATAATAAATTGGAAATGCAAAAAAAGTATGATTCCATTTTGTTTTACAGTTATTTATTCATTATTATTTATTCATTAAAATATGCTTCTTATTTCAAACAAAATATGGAAATCAAATTTTAATGGATACCAATAGTGTTAAAATATAATTCTTACGTCTGAGCTAGATATCGACATTTTTTCAAGGAAATAATAATTTTAATATTATTATTATCTAAAAATAAATTCCTTATCAATACTTGTAAAAAACATAAAAAAGTATCACATTAAAAATTTGTATTTTATTTAATATACTTGAAAGTTTAGAAAGTTATCTTTAACCACCAACAGTAGGTTTGAAGTCAGAAAATGATTCAAATAACAACTGAGGTTAAGTTAAAAATAGATTTTAAAATCCCAAAATTTTTAATACTGTTTAATCTCAAGTGTAAAAAATTGAATAATTATTATTAATTAATATTACAATTAAATAGTGTATGTACTGGTCATATTACACAGATTTAATCGTATCTATTGTAAATTAAAAATTTTTATCAATAACTACAATAACTATCAATAACTGTATATTTACTAACATTATTTTCATTTTCTATATTTAAAATTTATCAATTTATTAATAATTAACCCTTAAAGTTTAAGGCTTAAATCACTGAAATAAAATTACGAGGACAAACCAAACTCAACCAAATTGACCGTTACAAGCAAACCATGTGTTTGATCGTGTTCAAACCTGCAAGTTGTGGTGTGTAGTTTTACAGACGAAAAACGGTCTTACTGTTTGGATCGCGAAAATGTTTTGATTTGAATTGAATGGGGTTTTTATGATGACCGCCTGCAGACGGTTTTGGTGGTTAAAGGGTAAAATCATATTTTAATTATTAACAAAGTAAAAAATAAAGTTAGTTCAAATAAATGACAAAAATGCACGTTTCAAAGAAAAAAATTCTGATAAAATGCAAAAGGCTGAAAATTTTGTACTCACGGATGTTTCAAACAATTCGATTTCCAATGTTCAACTATCGACTTCGAATTCTATTTCTTGTTCACTCTGATCATTTACAGAACCAATACAATCAATTCTGAATATTGTTTCCAACTATTGATTATTATAACTACCGACTTTTAAAACTACAGGCGAACCCGCTTAATATCATACTTACGGTTCCAAAAAAAATCATGATATTAAGCGGATCGTGATAATAACCGAAACTCGCTTAATATCCACATACGTGACATTAACCAAAAACTCGGTTATTATCATTACTCATGACAATAACCGAAATTTTATTTCAATAGAGAATTTATTTATGAAAAACACATTATATTGACTACTTAGTAATAATTTAATTATTTCTAATATACATCCAGTATATTGACTAGTAATAATTCATTTATTTATACATATACATATATACGCTCCCAAATTTATTTGAACCATTTTTCTAATGTTAATTGGCGTGTTTTGGTTGCATTTTTTAATATAGTGTGCTGAACTATATTATCCAACTGATTTAAACAGTCCCAAGCTGCAACATTATTATTTGTTAAAAACATTTGTATATTTTTAAAAGATTATAAAGCAATATTGTTGGTTATAGTTGTTGCAGTTGATTCTATTTCATCGTCGCTATCATCACTTACCACATTATTATTTTCATTTTGCTTTCTTTGTTCCACGATGGATTCCACAATCATTTGATCATTCAAAGGTTCTGAACATTCTTCATTGATATCCATTTCCAAATATTCATTAAAATCAAAATCCTTTTTATATACAAAGCAAGTTCGTCACTTTCAATTAAATCTGGAGCATTATTACAAAATTTTGCCTTTTTGAAACAATTTTGTACAGTTATGCTGGCAACGTTGTTCCATGCTTCTTTTATTAAAAGTACCGCATCCAATAGATTAAGTTTTTTTACTATTTACCCAGCTTGTATTTTATCAGTGAAAGATTCAATTGCTGCTAGTGATTTCAATACAAGTAATCGACGATAATGGTACTTAAAATTTGGATAATGCCTTGATCACACGGTTGAGCTAGTGGTGTTACATTGGGTGGGAGGAAAATTAATTCGATCTTATTAAATTTTAACTTTGGATGCGCAGAGCAATTGTCTAAGACTAATGCAATCTTCCGACTTTGAGAATACAGTTCTTTATCCCATTGACGTAGCCAATCTTCGAATATAGAGGACATCATCCAGGCATTTAAATTATTTTAATAGTTTACAGGTAACTGTCTAACACCTCGAAAGCAACGCGGTGTTTTAGATTTGCATATTACTAAAACTAGTTGCTTTTCACCATCCATACTGGCACAAAGTAAAATAGTAACTCTTTCTTTTGATACTTTACTCCCAGAAAGTTCAGTTGCCTTAAAGACATGTTTCGTCGGCGTTGAAAATATCTTTTGGTTGATAGCGGCGGAATACATCGACCAAGGTTGTAGATAACCATTCTTCTGCTGCAGGAACATCTGCATCAACTTTTTCCCCATGTGCTTTTTTATATACGATTCCAAATATTTTCTTCCATCTATCTAACCATCCATTAGTGGCCACAAAATTTATGTCGGATAGATCTCTAGCAAATGCTTTAGCTTTGAAACACAGTATTTCACCGCTGATGCCAATGTTGGTGACTAAAGCACCCACAAACCATTTATACAATGCTTTATCTACATCTTCAGCTCTGCTATGCCGTTTTCTTTTTCTATTGCTGTTTAAGTTTACAACATCAGATAATGCACTTTTGTTTTTATAAATTTTGTTCACTGTTGATGAATCAATGTTGAATTTCTTAGCAACAGCTGCCTACGTTTGTTTTGGTGGTCCATCACAAGCTGCTATAATATCCAATTTTTGATTTACAGTTAATTCTGTTCGTTTACGCTCTGTCATTTTTGATTTAGCCCTTGTAAGAAATTATAAATTACATACATGTGTATTAAAACAATCACTTTAATCTCAAAAAAATTAAGAAAACTTATTAAAATTTACCTCTTTTTATATGAAAACCCTGTAGATTTTGGTTGCTTCCAATAAATATATGTATTTTAAATTAAAATTATCAAGTTTCAGTTTTAAATTTTTTAAATTTCTTTTGTGTGAACTTTGATAAAAAAGATTATAAAAAAATTCATAAAAAATTATGATATTAAGCGAATTTGAAATATCAAAATCAAAAAATATTCATGATAATAAGCGGGATATGGATATTATGCAAGATGTTATTAACCAAGTAAAAATGTATTGATTTAATAGTGTTTGGCAAGTGGATTTTGAGTTTTAGTGATAATAAACGGGTCGTGATAATAACCGATGTGATATTAAACGGGTTCACCTGTATTATGAAAAACATGATTCAATTTATGTCTTATTTGGAACCTCACAGTGTATTAAAATCGAGTCATATGCAGTCCGTTAACGCTTTACATTTCGGCTTGTTAAATATATATTTCTCTGTTAAATTAGAAATAATAAATAATTACCAAAATTTATAGATATATTTTAAAGCAGTTTTAAAATGCTGCCGGTGTTAAAAGAGTCGCATCCTGAGTCAACCCCGAAATGTAATGGGTGGAATCGTCGTTGTAGCTACAGGTAAGAACTCATTAATAAAGTCTAATTATTTTTTCTCGTTAATCAATTTTCCATAAAAAAACCCCAAAGTATTATTTCTCAATATAAAACAATGTTTTTATGTAAATGTGAAGCACTAAAGTGAGGGACTATTTTGTACAGTAATTTATTTTTAAGAAACGACGACTTTTGAGAAATTATGGTATCATATTTAAATTAAAGTAATAATTTTAAATTTAAGTAAATAAAGTAAATAAAATTAAGGTAATAATTAAAAATATGTAGTAAGAACTGCTATCGACAGAGAAATTAAGTTTATGTTAATTAAAAAAACATCGATATAGTTAAATCCATCTTTAAATTTCTCAGCAAAAATCTTGAACCCTACAATATATATTTAATCAAAAGGATTTATAAATAATAAGTTTTTAATTTTTCGCAAAAACCGCCAACTCCAATTATTAAAACAAAAAGATATCTAACTGATATATTTACTGATTCATAGTCAATTTTTTAATAAATACAATGTCAATTGCAAAGAAATCAAAGGTAAAAATTAAAAAGTTCTTATAATATATATGAATAACATTATAATATACATGATTTACTGCCACCAAGCTTGAGCTGATCTGAAAAAAATCAAAGTAAGGAAAATTTGTAAGCAAATAAAAAAACCTAAGAGTTCGGAAATATTTTTCTGAGCAAAGAATTCCAAAAATTAAATTTTAAAACTAATAAAAATATACTTCATCTTCTTTCGTAAATTCATAACTATTTCTAACAGTTTCTAAAATATCGAAAACCTTTATAATTTCTCGACCAATATGTAATCTTACCTGAATCTGCCATATCTTGGGAAATTAGCTAGATTGTGATGAAAAATAGACGAAAAGTTAATAAAAATAAAACTTTGTAATACTTATACTAATAAACTGGTATATAAAGTGCTAATAAAATCAGTTTCTTATATGGGCTAGTCTTATGCTGCTGAATCTAATGTCAATGCAATGTTATCGGTGAAATTCCTAATTTTTTGGTCACATTTGGATTGTTTTTTGAAATTTTGCGTTGAAATGTCTTTTGAATACAATTATTGAAATCTTTGAATTTACGCGTCTAATGTTTTACTGAGATGAAATACGGGCCGTTTCTTGACTTAGCCATATTAGCTATCATATATCCAAAAAACTTAGAAATCTCTTCATGCAAGTAGATAAAGAAATATGAATAAATTCGAAGATTTAATTAATAAATAAGCGCAAAATTATTATGATAACGAAACGGAATGGCTCAGTCATATATTATTTCAGAATCCTTGTTTCAAATGCCATAGCACAAATAAGACTATAACAAAACATGCTAAGTTAAATTTATGCTATCAAAAGTTTAAAAAATTCAAAATCATTAAACGAAGCAGAACAAAATTTAGCATTAAACTCTTTCCTATTTCTAATTTCTAAAATTCATATATAGAATAAATAGATAAATATTTAAAATATTTTTATAAATTTCAGTAACTAATTCGTTTCTAGCAATCAAACAATACATTAAAATTAAAATTAATTACAAATACAAAAATTATTCAGTACAGTGGAATATATTTGCCAAAACAATTAATCGAAAATATAAATGCCTTATATAATATTCATAATTAAACAATATCAATTAACAAATTTAAAACTCACTGGTAAAATTCAAATTAATTAATAAATAAAATCCAGGATTCAAGCAATGTGTAAAATAAAATTAAAGGATGTAACTAAATTGTAATTTAAAAAAGTATCATTCAATATATGAGAGTATTACAAAAAAATACTCAGCTATATAGTTTATTTATTATTTATATTAATTTATTCTGGCATTTTTGGAATTCTTTAATAGCTTATTTTATTATTTTTATTACCTATCATTTTTTACGTATATGTTGAAAATACAATTTGAAAAAAGAAAAAATCTAAAATGAAAAATTCTTTTGTTAAAAATCTATTAACAATTTTTTTTTTAAAAATTGATAAAAAACAATTCGGAAAAAGTAAATTTTTTTAGGAATTAAATTATATTTAATCAAAAGTTTAGTTTGGAAAAAATGTTAAGGATTAAAATTTATAAAAATACGTTTAAAATTTAAACTTTAAATGAACTTCTTGAGTAAATTCAGCCATTATTAAATGGATAAAATGGATAGCAATCCAGAACAAAAGAAATTGTTTTCCTTATTTCTTATAATTGGTATTGTGCCAAGTGGATGGCTGTCAGCAAAATATGAGTTCTTTAAGTGGAACTTTCATTCAGGTTAGTATTGAAAAGTGAGGCGTATAACCAATGGAAATATATAGTGTTGGGCTGAAACCGAGAACTGGGAGTTTGTTTTAATATATCGAAAATACCTAACACAATAAAACTGCACAGTTGAAAAAATTTATGAATAAAATAAATAAATAAAATAAATAAATAAAATAAATTACATAACACATTAAGAATCAATAAACCCCGTATAATAGAATAAAGAAATAAATAAATTTAACATAAAAAATTGAAACTTAAAATTTCGATAGAAAAATAATAAAATGTAAAATAGAATTAGTTGAAAATAATTTAAACTATATAAAATTAAATGGTCAAAATAATAAAATTAGTTAACATTATGTAAATTGTAAAGTTTATAGAATTAAATGGTTAGAATTATGTAACTTAAAAAATTTGAAGAATAAAAGTGTTTAAATTTATAAAAATTAAAATTAAATTAACCAAAATTATTTAAATTATAAAATTTATAAAATTAAATTATTAAAATTAATAAAAAATTAAATAATTAATTAATTAAATCAATTAAATTAAAAAATAAATAATTGCACATATGCAAGCATGCATGTAAAAGTAATTCAAAATATCTCGCATTCTAATTGGATAGAGTAGAAGAGAATGCATGAATGTACAGTCAAAATCAGTATAAATACTGATTGAAAATTCAGTCAAAAACAACTAGCTTTAATCTGAAATTTAACATTATCCATCAGACGTTGTTAGGCGCTCTCAGTTGTCGGTTTATGCAATCGCGGTAAGTTGGATTTTATTTTGGTAATTTTATATGAAATGTAATTTTTATAAAGTATAATGTAATTTCATGATTTAATAAAATTTTAAGTTGAATTTAGTTTTTAGTTAATTTTGTTGTTTTGTTTATTTTATTTTAAAAATTTTGAATATATATTTAGGGTTGAATTTATGTTTTATCACAGTTTTTATACGCTGATCCCCCAGGTTTGGGATACGTCCGTAAATCATCTGCCGAAAGACGGATGGACAGCGGATGGTTGACCAGTCTGGCACATCGTTTTATAAGATATAGTTATTGAATTTGGTTTTTTTCATAATTTTTAATTTTTTGAATGCAATCCAGCTTGGGATACGTCTGTAAAGTATTGGTCAAAGAGACTGATAGTCAGCAGACGGTTGACCAGTTTGGAACATCGTTTTATAGGATAGTTACGGGCAGGGTCGATGGGAAATATATAGTCATTTTGGACGGTTTGAAGCTTTGTTTGAAAATAAGTAGTAGAGAACGGGTTCGTTTTAGAAGGAAATATGTCATAATTCGAAAATACAGGCAGATCCCTACTCAAATTTTTGAAAAGAACTATAGAAAATTATTAGTAACGAGGACCACAATTATATGAATACATGACAAGACTAACAATAGAATGGATAATAAATAATGACGTAAGACCTTCTATCGGCAGTCCAGAACCCGTAAGGAAAATGCAATGAGGAGTAGTTTTAGCAATGGAGCTCACCTGCTCATTGATTTTCAACCATTGTGTACAGTACCAACATGGTCGTCACCATGGGTACACAGATGATCTAAAGTATAATAATCGTGAAGGCGTTTAAGAAGGAGTCGAATTAATACTTACAATTACCCCTAACACAATTACCCCTAAGTGACCAACAATAGTATAACGTAATATTTGTATGGGTACCGGCGGTAGGGTGTAGCATAACTTCAAAAAGTTACATATTTTATATACGATGATGTAATAATTGACTTTTTACACATTACATAATAATGGGGATATGACCTCTTATATAATATATGACCTTTATCCTCTTACATAATAATTTATCTCTGTTATCTTATGTTACCTTTATCTTCTGTTACCTTTGAACTATGACGAACCGTTATCTAGTTGCCAACTAATAAATTTTTAATAGTAACCACACATCAACACCCAAAAATAATAATCATCCATACTTACGAATTAATAGCACGCTGATATATAAAGGCCTAACGGTACTATAACTATTTCTACTTTGTTAGTTTCTATGTCTTATAAAAAGAACAATGTTTCAAAGTTTTATCGTTCATATCATTTGCATGACACTTATTGAAAATTTTAAATACATGGAATTTTTCGGTTGTTTATTGAAACGTATTGCATGAATTACTAATCCAAGTATAAAATAAAATAAAATAATCAGCAGGTGATCTGAATAGTAAACTCAAAACACTTATTAAGTTTGTTTACTGACTATTTTATTAGTAGATTATTCGATTAGTTTTATCAAATTTCTTAAGAAATTCTTGACCTATTTCTATGAAAATTTAAATTTATAGACAACAAAGTACAGGGATTCATATTCTACTAATAACAAATGTCAAAAATTATTATTTGAAAAAATAAAAAGTCACCCATCCTGTGATTTGAACCCACAAACCTCAGACATCATAAAGAAATCAAAAAGAGTTATCGCCCACTGAACCATCATTCTCATAAAAAATTTATCATTTTATTATAGATATATTTATTTTATTATAAACATAAAAGAAAGTCATACATACAGAGTAGAAGGATGTGAGCCCGTCAGATACAAAGGGGGGAGGGGGGTATATCGATTACGTAATAATGGCCGATTACGTAATACACACACCGTTGCTAACTGACCAATCGTGTGGCTATTACGTAATATAAAGGTCAGTTGCTAACTAACCACAACCACAACCACAACCACAACCACAACCACAACCACAACCACAACCACAACCACAACCACAACCACAACCACAACCACAACCACAACCACAACCACAACCACAACCACAACCACAACCACAACCATAACCACAACCACAACCACAACCACAACCACAACCACAACCACAACCACAACCACAACCACAACCACAACCACAACCACAACCACAACCACAACCACAACCACAACCACAACCACAACCACAACCACAACCACAACCACAACCATAATATTTTATATTGCTAAGCATTAATAATGTAATTATATTTGAATATTTTTTATTCACGTATAACAATTAATTAAAACAAATATAAATAATATTATTAGATTAAATTAATTAAAATGGAATCGAGAAATGATGCAGTATATCAAATTATTGATCCAAGGGCTGTGGGAAAACATTATTTGTTTGTAAATCATTACAATCAAATATGTTTAAGTCAAAATTTAAAAGGTCAACCAAATACTTACAACCAAATACTAACAACTAAATACTAATAACTAGACAGCAACAACTTATTTTCATCAACCAGTAACTTAGGAACAAGTATTTACAACAAAATATCATTTACCATCAACTAGGTACTTACAACTAGAATATTAACAAAATATTCTTTTAATTACAATCAGTCGAAAACTTTTTCTCAGTAAAATGTCTAAATTTAACAAAAATGATGATTTGCGTCAAATATGAATGAGAATAATTGTCAACTCAAGTCGTTAAAAACACCACATGGAATTGAATATAATTTAAATATTTTAAAATGACAACGAAACACTATAAAGTTCTATTTTTCCCGCGCAAAACATTCTTCTTCTAATTGATTACTGCTGACTTATTATTGCAATGTAAAAATCGCATTCAATAAATACTTATTGTTGATCAGTTTTGTTATATATACTCTGAGTTTATCCGACAAGATATTTTGACCACCTGTGGGTATTAGTCGTAAGTGTATTGGTCGTAAGGGTATTTGTCGCACTCAACCCTCACATACCCATTAACTAGATACTAAGTACCAACAACCAGCTAACAACTAGATACCAAGTACTTACAACTGACAACAACCAGGTACTAAGCATTATCAACCTACAACTATATAACAACAATCAGTAAACAACACTGTACCAACTACCAAATACAAGATACCAACAACATAGTATCATCAACCAGTAACTTACGAACATGTATTAACAACCAAGTAAAAACCATCAAGTACTAACAAATAGATCTTTAAAAGAAAATCCTCTTCACTTGCAATATTGGTCGCACTCAACCCCCAACCTACTCATTAATTAGCTACCATGTACTAACCACTAGGTTTCAAACAACAAAATACTAAACACTTACAACTGACTACCATGTACTAACAACCACCATCAAAACCCATCGAGAAATTAACAAATATCAACCTACAACTATATAACAACAATCAGTTAACAACACAAGCAACCAACTAGATACCAAGTATTTACAACTAGATACCAAGTAACAACAATCAACTAACCACACATAAAAATAATAGCAATTAAATACAAAATATTCTTCATCACATACACTATTTTCTTATCAAAATCTAAAAATTCAACCAACTACTTACAACCAACAACTATGTACAAACAAATAGATCTTTAAAAGAAAATTCTCTTCACTTGAAAATATTGGATTAAAAATTAATAAAATTTCAACTGAACTCAAGACACCAGTAAGATAACTAGGTAAAAATTGATTAAATCATTGTAAAAATTTAAATTATTCAAAACACACTAAATAAATATCATAAAAATGTTATTAAAGGACAAGAAAGAACTTTAAATTCTAGTCATTAATAATCCAGTAAATAAATAAATACTGATCATTCAAGTTAATATGAATCATCTAATTTCATAAATTAATAAGAATTTTGTAATAAGATCTAGTAAAAGTCACACATATACTCAAGTTGATTGATCAAATTATTCATTTTCAATTATCAAAGTCAACAAATAAATATCAAAAGAGACTGAACCCATTAATGATAACATCAAATAAACCAATAAAAGCATTTAAATGTCAATATTCTATCGATTTTTATATCCAAGTGAATTTCCCTGAAATATCTATAAAGATTAGTATTTTACGAACACGTATTTACAACCAGATACCTACAACTAGATACTAACAACCAAGTACTTACAACTAGATACCAATTACTTATAACTAACTAGCAACACATAAAAATAATAACAATTAAATAAAAAATATTCTTCAACACATACACTATTTTCCTGTCAACATCTAAAAAGGCAACCAGATACCAATTACTTATAACCAACAACTAACAAATAGACATTCAAAAGAAAATCCTCTTCACTTGAAAAATTGGATGAAAAAAATTAATAAAATTTTGATTGAACTCGAGATTTTCCAATAATTAGGTAAAAATTGACTAAATCATTGTAAAAAATTAAATTATTCAAAACATACTAAATAAAATGTACTTAATGGACAAGAAAGAACTTTAAATTCTAGTCATTAATAATCCAGTAAATAAATAAATACTGATCATTCAAGTTAATATGAATCATCTAAGAAAATAAATTAATAAGAATTTTGAAATAAGATCTAGTAGATTTAGATTGAATAAATTAATTGAAATAAAATTAATTTTAATTTTTTTTTTAAAAGTAATACATGTACTCAAATTAATTGACTGATTGCTCAAATCATTCAGAAAATTCATTACAATTATCAAAGTCAGCAATCTACAATAAAAATAATTATCATTAAATTCCAAAAGAGACTAGATAACTAATGATAACATCTAACAAACCAGTAAATTCATTTAAATGGCAATAATTTGTATATCCAAGTGAATTCTCCAATAAAATCATCTAAAAAGAATCATTTTCCCTAAATATATCAATATTTAAAAATTGGTATTTTAATGATAAATAATTGTTAATTATTCACCTCAAACTAAGAAGATTCGTTAAAATCCCTTAAATGACTTTATTTCAACCCCTAATTCATATTATTACAAATATCGTCTAGAAAGCATCAAATTTCCCTGAAATATCTATATCCTTAAAGATTGATATTTTAATGAAAAGTACCCGTAAAAGATCATATATTCCCCTCAGACTAATAAGATTCCTTAAAATCCCTTTAAATGACTATAATTATATCTTTAATTCCTATTATCACGCATATTTCACTATTGATAAAACCAGTTATAATTAAATTTTTGTTCTAAATGTAAATACTCGAAATTTAAAATAAATATAACTGACTAGGTTCCATTGAAAGATTAAATTTATCCATTCAATAAAATATATTTCTTCAAATGATCATTTTTACCGATATTCATCCGATTTAATTACTAATTAAAATCACACGATAAATTTCTTCCAATAAAGATCAATATTTCTCAACTTTTGTCATTCTCCGTCTAAATAAAGATAAAAATCATTTAAAGTTGATATTAATCCTAATTATCTGTAAAGATTTCATTGTCAAAACCAAGTAAATCGGTCATTATCCCTACTTAATAAAACATTGTTCTAAACCATAAATCTAAATTAATATACAATGAATTAATCACAACCTAATAAAACGATATAATTTCACATTATTATTGATTCATAACTGACTAATGTATATAGATCCATTCTTATCAACCTTAATCTTATCTATGCCGCTTCTCAATATTTACCTCCCATGATCCATTAATGAATTATTCTACCAATTATTTTCACCCATTTGAATTTATCATCGAGTAATGAATAATTTCCTCACTTTAATGAAGATTCTTACCACTTTCATTGTTAATTTTATCAAAGTTTAAAGAATAATTGTCTTTTCATTTTACATTGCTTACCACTTTAGAATAAGATTTTGTATCGAAATTTATGATAATTTTACTGATTCAATGATAAATTTGAATGAGTTAATTCGTTTTATTATATATATACTCTGAGTTTATCCGACAAAATATTCTGTCCCCCTATGGGTATTGCTCACAAGGGTACTACTCACATTCAACATGTCGCAAGGGTACTGGTCATAAAGGTATTTAATACTTTTATTTGAATGATTATTTAGGCAAATTTGTTGATAATTTAGAGTTGATGGTTTTAGTAAATATTCAAATAAATTTCTATCATTTTTGTGAATTTCCATCATTTTTTGTAATTTTCTATTATTTTGCGGATTTCCATCATTTTCATGAATTTCCGTAATTTGTTTTTTGTGAATATCTGTAATCTTTGCGGATATCTATCATTTTCGTGAATTTCTATCATTTTTGTGAATTTCATGTTTATTGAAAGAATATTTAAAAATTTAAAGTTAGTTCTAAGATAAATTTAATTAATTCCTTGATAATTGGATGTATTTTTATTGACTTGTTTTTAAATAAAAATTAATTTCATTGACAATTAGGATAATAATCAAGTGATAGAATAAATTTTTGATGATAACTTTGTAATATATTTGACTAAATAATTTTTTCAATAATTTTCTAAGAATATTTCCATTTACACATTGATGATTTTTTTTTAAATATCGAAAATCTAAACCAGCTAATTTTATCATGAATTTTATTTGAAATCTCCTTATTGTAGGATATAATGAAATTTAGTTTGCTGTTACTGCTTGAAAATGATTGGTTGAATAGCTGAAGAATTATGATCAAACAATATATATCATCTCCAGTTATTAATTTGATGGTAAATATTTGTAGAAAACTTTAGCGAATTTTGATCTTTTAGTGAACTCTTACTACATAGCTACTACATTATTTCAATGGAAGAATATTTGGTGCCTATAACAGTTAATTAAAAGTCATATTTTGAAGTTCTCTAAGGATTTTAAGAGGATTGATATATTAAAGGGCTCAAGTGGGTGGAATCTTTAGGGAAATTAAGGGATATAATCGGATAGATGTTTAAAAGGGTAGAAATATTTGCTGAGAGATCGGTTAAGATGGATATTATCGATTAGATTTAATGAGAGATCGGTTTAGATGGGAAAATAGTCGGTTGGGTTTAATGAGAGATCGGTTAAGATGGGAATATATGGTCTTTTAAGGGGATATAATCGGTTAGATTTAATGAGGGATCGTATAAGGTGGGAATATATGATTTTTTAAGGATGATGTTGGTAAAATATCAATGTTTTAAGGGAAATTGCAATACATTAGTCAGTTATGAATCAATAATAATGTGAAATTATATTGTTTTATTAGGTTGTGATTAATTCATTGTATATTAATTTAGAAATCTGGTTTAGAACAATGTTTAATGGAATTTCTATTAATTATCCAGGGTTTTATTAAGTAGGGTTACTTAGTTTTATGATTTGACAATGAAATATTTAGAGATAATTGGGATTGATATCAACAATTTTTATCTTTATTTAGGATGTTATAGGCAGACAAAAGTTGAGAAATATTGATTTAAGAGAGTTGGACAACAACTAAAGAAAATTGATCTTTATTGGAGGATATTTATGATTTTTCGGTTGATTTGGATTAGATTTCTAGAAATCAAATCGGTTGAATATCGGTAAAATATGACCATTTGAAGAAATATATTTTATTGAATGGATAAATTTAATCTTTCAATGGGATGTAGTCGGTGTACAGTAATATTTATTTTAATTTTCGAGTATTTACCTTTAGAACAAAAATTTAATTATAACTGGTTTTTTCAATGGATTTTATAAATTATTTAGGGTTAATGACCAAGTTACTTTACATGATTTTAGATGATTTTAGTGAAATATTTGTAATAATAGGTAGAATTATAGTCATTTAAATTTATTTTAATGACTTATTGATCTAACGTTAAGAGGGAGAATATATGATCTTTTAAAGGTATTTATTACTAATATACTAATCTTAATATATAGATATATATTTTAGGGAAATTTGATGCTTTTGTGGAGAATCATTCATTTGTTTGGATACAGAAAGCATCTGTATTGTCATTTAGAGTAATTTATTTGTAGAACTTATTTAATTATTAGAGTACTTATATCAGTCTCCTTTAGAATTTAATGATAATTATTTAGATATTTTTAGTGTAAATTGTTGACTTTGATAATTTGTAGTGAATTTTCTGAATAATTTGAGCAATCAGTCAATTAATTTGAGTATTACTTTTAAAAATATAATTAAAATTAATTTATTTCAATCTACTAGATCTTATTTCAAAATTCGTATTAATTTATTTTCTTAGATGATTCATATTAACTTGAATAATCAGTATTTATTTATTTACTGGATTATTAATGACTAAAATTCAAAGTTTTTTCTTGTCCATTAAGTACATTTTATGATATTTATTTAGTATATTTTGAATAATTTAAATTTTTACAATGATTTAGTCAATTTTTACCTAATTATTGGAAAATCTCGAGTTCATTCAAAATTTTATTAATTTTTCATCCAATTTTTCAAGTGAAGAGGATTTTCTTTTGAATGTCTATTTGTTAGTTGTTGGTTATAAGTAATTGGTATCTGGTTGACTTTTTAGATGTTGACAAGAATATAGTGTATGTGTTGAAGAATATTTTATATTTAATTGTTATTATTTTTATGTGTTGCTAGTTGTTTATAAGTAATTGGTATCTAGTTGTAAGTATTTAGTTGTTAGTATCTAGTTGTAGGTATCTGGTTGTAAATACGTGTTCGTAAAATACTAATCTTTATAGATATTTCAGGGAAATTCACTTGGATATAAAAATCGATAGAATATTGACATTTAAATGCTTTTATTGGTTTATTAGATGTTATCATTAATGGGTTCAGTCTCTTTTGATATTTATTTGTTGACTTTGATAATTGAAAATGAATAATTTGATCAATCAACTTGAGTATATGTGTGACTTTTACTAGATCTTATTACAAAATTCTTATTAATTTATGAAATTAGATGATTCATATTAACTTGAATGATCAGTATTTATTTATTTACTGGATTATTAATGACTAGAATTTAAAGTTCTTTCTTGTCCTTTAATAACATTTTTATGATATTTATTTAGTGTGTTTTGAATAATTTAAATTTTTACAATGATTTAATCAATTTTTACCTAGTTATCTTACTGGTGTCTTGAGTTCAGTTGAAATTTTATTAATTTTTAATCCAATATTTTCAAGTGAAGAGAATTTTCTTTTAAAGATCTATTTGTTTGTACATAGTTGTTGGTTGTAAGTAGTTGGTTGAAATTTTAGATTTTGATAAGAAAATAGTGTATGTGATGAAGAATATTTTGTATTTAATTGCTATTATTTTTATGTGTGGTTAGTTGATTGTTGTTACTTGGTATCTAGTTGTAAATACTTGGTATCTAGTTGGTTGCTTGTGTTGTTAACTGATTGTTGTTATATAGTTGTAGGTTGATATTTGTTAATTTCTCGATGGGTTTTGATGGTGGTTGTTAGTACATGGTAGTCAGTTGTAAGTGTTTAGTATTTTGTTGTTTGAAACCTAGTGGTTAGTACATGGTAGCTAATTAATGAGTAGGTTGGGGGTTGAGTGCGACCAATATTGCAAGTGAAGAGGATTTTCTTTTAAAGATCTATTTGTTAGTATTTGATTGTTTTTACTTGGTTGTTAATACATGTTCGTAAGTTACTGGTTGATGATACTATGTTGTTGGTATCTTGTATTTGGTAGTTGGTACAGTGTTGTTTACTGATTGTTGTTATATAGTTGTAGGTTGATAATGCTTAGTACCTGGTTGTTGTCAGTTGTAAGTACTTGGTATCTAGTTGTTAGCTGGTTGTTGGTACTTAGTATCTAGTTAATGGGTATGTGAGGGTTGAGTGCGACAAATACCCTTACGACCAATACACTTACGACTAATACCCACAGGGGGTCAAAATATCTTGTCGGATAAACTCAGAGTATATATAACAAAACTGATCAACAATAAGTATTTATTGAATGCGATTTTTACATTGCAATAATAAGTCAGCAGTAATCAATTAGAAGAAGAATGTTTTGCGCGGGAAAAATAGAACTTTATAGTGTTTCGTTGTCATTTTAAAATATTTAAATTATATTCAATTCCATGTGGTGTTTTTAACGACTTGAGTTGACAATTATTCTCATTCATATTTGACGCAAATCATCATTTTTGTTAAATTTAGACATTTTACTGAGAAAAAGTTTTCGACTGATTGTAATTAAAAGAATATTTTGTTAATATTCTAGTTGTAAGTACCTAGTTGATGGTAAATGATATTTTGTTGTAAATACTTGTTCCTAAGTTACTGGTTGATGAAAATAAGTTGTTGCTGTCTAGTTATTAGTATTTAGTTGTTAGTATTTGGTTGTAAGTATTTGGTTGACCTTTTAAATTTTGACTTAAACATATTTGATTGTAATGATTTACAAACAAATAATGTTTTCCCACAGCCCTTGGATCAATAATTTGATATACTGCATCATTTCTCGATTCCATTTTAATTAATTTAATCTAATAATATTATTTATATTTGTTTTAATTAATTGTTATACGTGAATAAAAAATATTCAAATATAATTACATTATTAATGCTTAGCAATATAAAATATTATTATTATTATTATTAATATTTGTATAATTTGCATCTAAATTATCTTTAAAAATTATTTCATTAAAATATTCATTTCTCAAAACCTGACTATCATTCAAACTTTTTTTATAATAGATTAAAAATTATTACTTTAATTAAAAATTTATGCCCATAATTTACTTTAATTAATACTATCAATTCTCATTCTCTTTCTAAATTTATTAGTTAGTTTTAAAATTTACCCTTTTCATTTACTTATTTACAAAATATAACCCTAATTTACTATTATTTTTATTAGTAATTGAAATCTGATTGCTTCAAAAGCAATTTTTATAAGTAATCGTGTTTTGATTGATATAAATTATTATTATTATTATTATTATTATTATTATTATTATTATTAGTATAAAATGATGATTGCTTGGTAGCAGCATTTATTATTTAAAACAATAAAATGATAATTTAAGCCTTTTGCTGCAAATAATGTATTTAATGAAAGAATTTTCGACTATACGATAGTCCTTGTCAATCTCCTCAATTATTATAATATTATTATTATTATTATTATTATTATTATTATTATTATTATTATTAAAAATATTAATATTATAATAATAATTACTATTATTATTATTTTAATATTATTATTTTGTGGACGGGTGGCTAAGTGTTGGAATTTACTTTTTGGTTTTTTGTTTTGAAATTAGGTATGAGGTTCAATTCCAAGTATGGGCGACTTTTTTCAAAATTAATTTTTACATGTTATTTTTAATATAGATCGAATCAGCATACTTTATTTGCTATAAATTGAAATTTTCATAAAAATTGGTTAATTATTTTTACTTAAAGGTTCATAGTATTTTGTCACCTACTGACATAAAATGCAGTAAACAATCATTAAATAATAATTGATATTAATTTTCAGACCATTTGGGTATTTATTTTATTATACTTTGTGATTTCATTAATTATTTTGTGTTGTACCCTTTAAATAACAATAGAAAAATTTCATCTATTGACCATTTTTAATATAAGGTATGCAAACGTTATGAAATGTATAAAACAAGGAAAATGATCCATTTATAATACATAGAAACTAATAGTAGTAGTAGTAGTAGTAGTAGTAGTAGTAGTAGTAGCTGTCGCTGTCGTAGTCGTGGTCGTGGTCGTGGTCGTGGTCGTGGTCGTGGTCGTGGTTGTGGTTGTGGTTGTGGTTGTGGTTGTGGTTGTGGTTGTGGTTGTGGTTGTGGTTGTGGTTGTGGTTGTGGTTGTGGTTGTGGTTGTGGTTGTGGTTGTGGTTGTGGTTGTGGTTGTGGTTGTGGTTGTGGTTGTGGTTGTGGTTGTGGTTGTGGTTGTGGTTGTGGTTGTGGTTGTGGTTGTGGTCGTGATCGACATAATAGTAGTAGTAGTAGTAGTAGTAGTAGTAGCTGTCGCTGTCGTAGTCGTGGTCGTGGTCGTGGTTGTGGTTGTGGTTGTGGTTGTGGTTGTGGTTGTGGTTGTGGTTGTGGTTGTGGTTTTGGTTGTGGTTGTGGTCGTGATCGACATAATAGTAGTCGATGTGTGTGTGTTGTTGTATGAATATTACTGGACTAGATGTGTGTGTGTGTTAGCAACCAGTGACCACTAAGTATGACGACATAGTTACCATGGTATTTAGTCATCAATAAGTGGTCAGTTAGCAACAGGTTTGTATATTACGTAATAGCCACGCGATTGGTCAGTTAGCAACGGTGTGTGTATTACGTAATCGGTCATTATTACGTAAACGATATACCCCCCCCCCTTTGTATCTGACGGGCTCACATCCTTCTACTATACAGGTATTTGAACCCGAGTACTATAATGATGCCAATAAATGTGATAACCACTCGGTTATAATTCACACAGACAATATATTAATAATAATATTAATAATAATAATAATAATACTTTTTGATAACTAGATTGTTCACAACAATAAAAATATAATAACACAATAAAAACGTAAACTATTTCACAATAAAATAGTCTAAAGGATACTTTACAATAATACTGTAAAATGAAAATGCTAGAGGTAAGAAATTTTAAATTTAAATAAAACATTTTATTTCAAGTTAAAGACATCTGTGTAGTATGCTTTACGCATTTCAGCTAATAAGATATGGACTGATTGATCCTTTTTAAAGTCATGGCAGCATGGACACCCATTTGGGCATGACAATGTCATAGATTCTTTGCAAACAATACAATTTTCAATGCATCTAGTGTCAGATCTTAGAACCATTTAGTAGTGCAACTTAAAAGTTGTTCTATATTAATATCTGTTAAGCGAAATATTTTATTTATAAGTAACTCTCGGACACAATAATCTATGGTATTTCTTATTCCTGGGTATAATTATTGAATCTTTTTAAAATTACTTCAAATAAGTAAACTAGATTTAATTTCTATATTAAATACTCAAATGACTTTTTACTAAAGCATTTTTCTTTAGAAAATTTTGATTTAATTCACTTTGCCAATAATTAATATTTTAATAATTTTGTCATCAAATTAATTTTTCCCTAAGAATTATAAATATTTAAATATTTTTTACTAAATATTTTTACTAAATTTCAAATTATTTAAATATTACTATATAATTTTAAAGTAACCGCGCAATTTATAAATCTAAGTAATATTACAATATAATGCTTTTTAATTTATATTTATCATTTCGATTTAAATTAGTTTTTTAATTTATAATTAAAGTAAATAATTATTTACTAAATATAGATTAAAATATATTCAATATTTATTTTTGAAATATTAACTTTATTTTATGCAAACATTTATCTATCTAACCCTTTGAAAATCTTAAATAAATTATAAATTATAATCCATAAAGCTTGAAATTATTGAAAAAAGGTAATAAAATTTAGAATTTCATGCACAATAATTACATCCGGGTTATTGGTACTTCATGTTTGATTTTAAACTGAATTTCTTGATTACAAATAATGTCACAATTATTTTATTTAAATTATTGAATAGTTACTTTTAGAAGTTTAAAATAATTAAAATATATTTATCTAAAAGTAGTGTATTTTTCGAATTTTGACTTTCTATAATATTGTGTAAATATTGATTAAATTAAAAAATATATTATTGAGTTTATTTTATATTCAAGAATTTTTAAAATAGAAATTTCGAGAGTCAAGCAATGTTGGAAAATATTGGTAACTTTATTATTAAAAAAAACTTAATTTATTGTATGTTAGTCAACAAAACTCTTGAGACTTTTATAATGATTGTTATTGAAGTAAATTTTAGTTTTATTATTATTATAATTATTATTATAATTAAGAAAATTTCAAGAAAATTTGACAGTAAGTAAACAAAATTTATATTTGTTATTGTAAAAAATATTTTACTTAAAATTTTGAAATTATATTTTCTTTTATGTCTCCTAAAATTACTTTAAAATTAACCCACAGATCTAATTAAAAAGGATTTAAAATGTGAAAAACTAATATCTTAAAATGTTGGAAATTTTAAAAATATTGGACTTATAAAAATATCAAATTGAAATTTTAAAGTTTAACCGAAAAACATTAAAAATTCTTGTAACATTAACCTTCTGTCTGTGCATTGGGGTAAAAAGGACCCCAGTCTTTGTAATAAGTGATATAATAAGTTTTTACACCAACTAACTATGTCAAGCAACTAGATTTGCCTCAACTAAGGTTTTACACACATATTACAAAAAAAATAATCAAAAAAACATTATATATGACGTAGCTACGATAGTTTTAAGCAATTTAATTATATATTGGTGCATTGGGGTTAATCTGACCCCAATTTTTTTGTTATGCATTTTGAATCAAAATCATATTCTTTCCTTTCTTTTGTATAGTTTTTTATCAATAGTTTCGAAAAGACTCACCATTTTGTATTTAGTATTACATTTCTTTGTGTTTTAGGGGATTATTATATATTATTAATTATATATTCATATAAAAAACTATTTGGTGACTATTTTTATAAGGTGAGAATATTTATATATTTTTGTGGTTGTTTTGTGTAGTCTAATTTTCTAGGTATATAATAATTTGGATTGTTATTTAGATATGGCCCGAAAAAGACAAACTAGCCAGGATATTCGAAATCTTTTCGAAAGTATAATCGATTCTGATGAGGAAGAGCTAGCAAATGATAACTTTGATAGTGACTTTTCTGATCTCGATATAGCAACAGATGAAGCTGCTGTTGAAATGCAAAATATAGAAACTGATGAAGAACAAGAACTACAAATATAGAAACTGATGAAGACCAAGAAGTACAAAATATAGAAGCTGAAGTGGAAGAAGAAGGAATTTGGTATTACGCGCAAAATAAAAAGTACAAAAGAAAATGGAGGGCAAGTCCACCAAATGTAACTAGAGTTCGCGACTTTCAGATCTTGAGAGAAAAACAAGGAATTTCTCTTGAAACAGCTCGAAATATAAATACTCATCTGGCCGCGTTTAAAAAAATACTTCCCGAGACATTAATAAATGTAATAGTGGCCGAAACAAATAGAAAAGCTCGGCATTTCTACACTATAAATAGTAACACTGCACGTATTTGGTATGATACAAATTCAAACGAAATTTATGCACTGATTGGTATACTTATATACGCTGGGGCTCATAAGAACTGGGATGAAAGATTGAATGAATTATACCATCTGGATAACCGTCCTTTTTATCGGGCTGCAATGTCATTACAAAGAGTGCAGCAGCTTTTACGATTCTTGCGCTTCGACAATTATCAAACTAGAGCAGAACGTTTGAAGGAAGATAAGCTAGCAGCTTTCCGTGATGTATGGAATATGTTTTTGGAAAATATCAAAGGACCTTATAAACCATCATCATTCTTAACTATAGATGAACAACTAGTATTAACGCGTGGCCGATGTTCATTCAGACAATATATACCATCAAAGCCAGGCAAGTACGGGATTAAAATTTTTTGGATTTGCGATGCATTGAATTCGTACCCATTGAAAGCAGAAATTTATGTAGGCAAGCAACCGAATGAGGTACGTGCGGTTGATTACGCATTAAATACCTGCAAAAGAAAGACCAAACGATGGCCAATGGTTTTATTTTTTAATATGATTGATCTCACAGGTATAGCTGCTTATAACCTGTACAAATGTGCCAATCCACAACTATTCATTCAGCGGAAAAGCAATGAACGTAAAATCTTTTTGAAGGAGCTGGCTATGCAATTGGTAATGGATTATATATTAAACCGAATATCGAACCCACGGGCAATGAAAAAAAATGTTAAAATCGCTGTTCAGCAAATAGGATATAATATAATAAACCTTACACAGAGTTCAACAGCCGAAGGAACAGCGGCAAATAGATCTGTCAGTAAGCGACCAAGATGTTATATTTGCCCTCGATCCGCTGATAAGAAAACAGGAACAAGATGTTATGTTTGTAATCAGCCATCTTGCAAAACACATATAAAAACCGTTTGCATAAATTGTATCAACGAAGAAGTAATGGATTCGCTCGAAGAAGAAAACAATGAAATTATGTCAGACGATGCGTCTGGTTAATTTTTTTTATGTAATATAATATAATTTAAATTATCTTAATCTTATATATTTTGAATAAAAAAGTTTTTTTCATTAATTAATAAAAATAACATGACTATTTTTTAACAAAAAGATCATAAAAAGCATTAAAATATATATGGGGTCGGGTTGACCCCATGCACAGACTATGGAAAATTTACTATGCACAGACAGAAGGTTAAGTACTGAAATAAAAATTAAGGTTTAGCATTAAGGTGGAACTAATATTGATAAACACTATAGAATGAAGAAAAGACCTTAAATTAATCTAAGCAGAATTTTAACATTTTATAACTTGTATTCACGTGTAAGGATATCCTTGTTATTTATCTTGCCCAGGAATTTGTTTAAGTGAATGTCGGCTGCTTTATGACATCCTTTATGTTTATTAACATTTATTGGGTTATTATCGTTATTATCCTACATAGCTAATAAATTATTTATTTATTTTTAATTAATTTGTATTTTTTGAATATCTTTTCTGGGGACTCCTCATTGGTTCTATATTATTATATATATATATATATATATTCGTTTTATCATTTGCTATGCATGCATACCAATTTCCCACCGAAATACATCAATTTCTATTAATTAATTAATTTTTATAAGTTTTTACATTATATTGATTTGCACATTTCAATATCTTTATATATTTAAGTTTCTATAGGGCCCTCTAAACGAACCCCAACACAGTTCATATAAGTTTTTGAAAACGGAAGATTAATATATGTCTTCGGGCAGGATAAGTATTGTTGGGATTGTAAAACTAAAATTTTCTTAAAAGGTCATAATTCTAGCAAAATGAAATATCTTGGAAAGAAATAAAAAATTGTATAATTTAAATTAACGACGAAGAATGTGAAATTACAAAAAATCCATAAAATATCAAATTGGAAGTCAAAAACAGTCTAGATATAGATCAGACAAAAAGAAAGATTATGGTGATAATGAATTTATCAGAATACATTTAGAAAGGGTCGAAAGGCAAGAGAATAAAGAATACAGGAAATCGTTAATTAATAATATAAAATTCGAGTTTTGTAAACAAAAAAAGGTAAAGAAAGTGGATTTTGGGATGTGACCATATTGTAACCACATAACTAATGGAAAGAGGTGGTGAACTAAAAAATATCTCTAACAGTTAACTCAATATAGTTCTTTAATTGTACAATTAGTTGTTCGATTTAAATATTTGTAAAAATTCAAAATCAGGTTAAAACTGTTATTTTGGTAATCTTGTGAAAACGTGTGTCATACTAAATTATATATTTTAATCCACTTCAAAACTTCTAGTTTACTGAATTTTAGTGAAAATTCATTTTCAAGTGAACTGTCATGGCGGTTATTGTCGATTGGCAACACAACACTGGTAAACCACTGGGTTCCGAGTAAATGTGCTAAAAAATAGATAATGCCACTTACAAAGAAAGTGACGAAAATTTGCGTTAAATAAAAATTGCATTAATCAATATTCTTATACTAAAGTAAATAAATGAAAAATCAGGTCAAAAGTGGACAAAAAGATAAAGTATTTGACTTGGATTTATTAAAAATAATTCATTTTATTGGACAAGTATTAAAATGATATGTTATAAATTGTAACTTTAATAATTCTATAAAAATATCGTCTTAAAAAGATTTCTTAAAATTCTTTTTCAACTTTGATTAATTAATCAATAAAAAATTAATTTTCAATATATAATCTAAAAATTAAACTCGAAATTTCATGACACAAATTAATTTTTATAAAAATTTAATTTCAACAACTTTAAAATCTTAGATTCAATTATTTGCTTTAGAAATTTATACTTTATGTAGAAATAAAGGACCAATATTTGAAATATATTCATGAGAAAATCCATGATCTGACGAAGTTAATTTATCATAAGTAATTGATAAATAATTCAATATCAATGAGTGATTATTAATCCAAATACATTTCATACAGGTCCAACTAGGGTTGATTTGACGTTCGTTTGAGGATTTTTAATGTGATCTGATATACTAATTAATAGAACTTCGAAAATTGATGGCACATAAGTATATAAAGAATAAGAAAATTGGTGCTGATATCATAACTCAGTGGTTCTCAACCCGTGTTCCGTGGAACATCAGTGTTCTGCAATTACGCTTCCAGTGTTCCGCGAAAATGACATTTTATCTTTAAATTTGCATTTAAGATACATATAATCAAAAACCTCAATTAATTTTTTTATAAGATGATTCAATAAGAAAGCCGTTATACAGATATATAAACATACAAATATAAAAGTGTTTTTATTGCTTGTTATGGTTGCGCGTGGTATTTTCTTTGCTTATAAGAAGGCATTGTTTACGTTTACAACAGATTTATGGGCAAGTATTTTTTGTCAGTGTTCCGCGTAAAAAAATCATGTGAATGGTTTTCCGTGCTTTTATATTAATTGAGAACCACTGTCATAACTAATTCAAAATAGAGAGAGCAAGTGACCAGTGTGACAAGTTGACATTTCGAATATTGCAATAATTGGGTTTTAGAAATGACGAATCTTCGTAGGAAACAGACTTTTGGCAAATTGATAAAATGCTATTGTTTTGTATACATTTTTGAAATAAAAGGTGGCGATGTCCGAAAGAAGAAGGAATATTTAAACAACGTGATTTAATTTACTTAATTTAATAATCCATTTGTAATTTAATTGTTAAATTCATATATTTATTAATTGGAATGTTGGAGGTACTACACTTTAATTTTTTTCTTTCATCTAAAGTTTAATAAAATCCGCTCTATCTAATTTTAACTTTTAATAATTTACTTATAATTCTGATCTACAAAATCTTTGATAAAATCATGCTATTTAAACTATTCATTATTTTTGTCTATTCAAATAATCTCATTTATAAATTATGAACAAATTATGTAATCTTTACTTTACATGCTTTATTGTGTCTTTAATATTTTACACCAACTCAAAATTTATCTACCTCCATAAAAATCTCTGAACATAATTAGTCTATTGAAAATTACGCACAAAAATTCTATTTACCAAAATTTTAGGGCAAAATAAATTCTAGAAGGGGGTTGCCAGAGTTGACCACAAACTGTATACCATTCTTTATAAAATATTTTAAAAATTTTAATGAAATTGTGTCTAAATTTATTTTATTGAATTTTAAACATTTTTTATAATGGTTGGAGATTCAAATTATGCGTTGAAGTCCTGGATCCCCAAATAGCTAAATCTTCCACTGATAAGTTATAGAAAATTTAGTAAATTTTTTTGTGGTAAAACATTTTGAAACTGTGAATCACAGTCTTTGATTAGTTTTTAAACTAAAAATTTTAACCTCTTCTATAAATAAATTCAGGCTCCAATTCTAGTTACAATTACAGTGAAAATTCAAATTCTTCGAAGTTAGATATTATATATTTTATCTAAAAAATATTTTAAATGTTATAAACTTTTATACTTAACTGCATTGTTGAATTCATTGTACACTCTATGCCAGTTGATGCTTTTTACCATGCCTTAAATCTTTTTCATTCCAAAGTACAAAAATTGTAGTCTTTCAATTTTCGGGATTGTCTTTCAATTTGTCCATTTGATGGATGATTATAAGAACTTCATTTAACTATCTTCATATGATATTTTAATGCAATATTCCCAAAAAGTTCGAACCGAAACATTTTTCTTTATAAACGTGAAAATTCCATATTTAGTAATTTAACAAATCGCAACTAGTTTTTTTTCATTTTGTTAACTTACTTCTTTTTGCACCATGTACTTACTATGTGGTCTACTATATATATATATATATACAGGCCCGGGCTTAGGGCAAGGCGAACAAGGCAACCGCCTTGGGCCCCACCCTTTGACTAAACATTTTTTACTACTTTTTACAATTTTAATACTAATACATAATACTTGTCTTTTATATAAGAAAAGTATCAAGAAAACTTTATATTTAATTTTCCGGATAAAATAATTAGAAAAATAACGTACTAATATAATAAAATTAATTATCTGCGATCTGTTATTGACAATTATGACATTTATTTAGAAATATTACCATTAATATTAAGAATATAAGCATGGAGCGTACAGGCGTAGCACTTTATCCATACCGAGCCTTATGTGGTCAATGATTATTGATTTCAGAGCTGGGCATCGGTAATCAAAAGTTAGCGTCGTTAATAATTAGTCCGATAACTAAGAAAGTTAACTCCTTTAATCGTTAATAAGTTACTATTTTTTAAAAATGTAACATAAATCAACGCTAAACTGTTGATTCGTTAATTGTTACTGTATAAAAAAAATGAAAAATTCACTTTTTTGTAAAAAAGACTGAACTATCTGAAAACACCTACAAAAAATTGCCAAACGAATTGAAACTATAAAATCAAACTTTTTAAAATCTTTCTAATAGCTCTAGAAACTGAAAAAAACCGGTTTTTTTGTTTAAGTAGCAGATAGGACCTATAGTATGGTGCAATGGGAATTTATGGCACATAATGGAAAACGTAAACTTTAAATCAATTAACTTTATTTATTGAATTACTGAATTATGATTTAAATACGAATTGTTATTTGAATTTAAAAATTTCCATTAATTGATTTTTAGTTGAAGGGATATGCCACCAAAACGAGATCGCGATTTTGTCAGAAAATATAAAAGTGGCAATGAAAAGAAATAACAAAAAGCAAAGCATGAAAGCCAAATTAAGGCATTAACACAATCTCTCAATAAATTTCTTGTACAACAACATCAAAGTTCGTCAACATCGTCAACTTCTGAAGAATACATAGATGCAGCAACTTATGAAAATAACACAAAGTCTAGTATCGATACTTCTGATGTTGGGATTGTTGATACTTCTCAAATTACAGGGACACGGATATCTACAACTGCAAATGAAGAAACAGATGAGTTGGTTGGTTTGATAAATGTAAATGGTGATTTTAGTGATCCAGCAACTTGGCTTGAACATTTGAATGCAGACACTCGTTCTAGAATTTTTTCCAAGGGCCCATAAAAATTGAAGAAAAAGATTTTCCAGCAGATACCAATATACGGAAATTTTCTACAACCTACTGCAAACGACATATGGAAAATGGAGAAGTTGTCAACCGAAAATGGCTTATATATTCAGCAGCTAAGAACAAAATGTTTTGTTTCTGCTGCAAACTATTTTGGCAACACTTTATCTGCTCTGGGATACGATGGGATTTGTGACTGGAAAAATACCAGTGTGAGACTCTCTAATCATGAAAAATCAAAGGGACATATGACATCTACTTTGGAATGATTTTAGCTGGAAAATAGGCTAACAAAACGATACACAATTGACAAATAGAGCCAAAAATTAATAAATAGTGAAAAGGCTCGTTGGCATAGTGTATTTCAACATCTAATGGTCATTGTCCAATTTCTTTCTGAGCACAACATGGCTTTTCGTAGTTCAGTCGCTAAACTACATAAGGCACACAATGGTAAATTTTTGGGTCTCGTTGAATTGCTCGCAAAATTTGATCCGGTTTTGCAGGAAAGTTTTGCTATTTTTTACTGGCCAGTGCCAACCATGGATAAAACAGATCTCATAGGCACGCCATCTTTACGGATTTTTGGAAGCCCATACATTTTTGCTGGTTGTAACTCCGTTGGACGAATACATTTAAACAACTCTTCATCAATTTGCTTATTTTTAATTAATTTAATAAATTAAAAACAATTTAGCTAAGAAAGATATCGATATATGCAAGTTTGACAAAGGAAATGGATTGATAATTATTGACCATGTTGTATATGTGAATAAGCTTGATGATGTTTTAAGTGCTCCTCAGTTCGTAAAAGTAGAGATTTTTCGGAAGAATTGAATATTGCCTCCTCTTAAGGATGAGAATTCGTTAAAAGAGATATTGAATAAATTAATTAAAAATTAAAAAATTGATGAAGAGTTGCTTAAATCTATTCGCCCAATGGGATCACAACCAGCAAAAATGTATGGGCTTCCAAAAATTCATAAAGATGGTGTGCCTATGAGACCTGTTTTATCCATGATTGACACTGCCCAGTATAAAATAGCCAAATTTTTGGATGGATTATTAAAACCATTAATACGATCAGAATTCGAATGTAAAGATAGTTTTAAAAATGTTTTCAGCATTGCACAATATGATAGGCAAAGTGTGGTTGAAATTATGGTTTCGTTTGCTGTTTGTAGTCTGTTTACTAATGTACCATTGGCTTCAATTTTTTTAGCAAGCTTAGAAAAGAAAATTACATTTTCCTAATCTATGAAACCCACCGTTTATAAACTGTATGTGGATGATATTTTTAGAACATTTATATACTGTTTAAAATTAGTTAATACTATCAAATTGTTGATTGGGGAAAAATCAATATTTGTACTATAATTATCAAACATTCATTATATTCAGCACTTAAGGTCCTCAAATATTGTCATTGCTTGCATGTTATATATTGCTTCTAAGATATCCCCTCTGCTTGGAGCTTTGAAATTTCCAGAAATTTCATAGAATTTCATAGATTGGAATTTCATCACTTTTGATTAAATCTTTTTTTGAACCTTTCATAGTAATTCTGCATTTGGAAACACTTGAAACTTAAATGACCTGGCAGACCAGAGCACGCACATCGAATATTTGGGCATTCATGACGCATGTTTCCAATTCCATGACATGTATAACATTGAATATTTCAGCGTTGTTCTGAATTTCTATTTTGGAAAATATTTCGAATTAGTTATCTGTTGTTTATATCTTGACTGCAATTTCTTTTTTGCGATTGATTATTTCGGGCTTTTTGAAATTCATGTTACGTCAAGCATATTGTCGTTTCTCAGTTATTGGAATTTAAACGTCGATTATTTTTAATTAAAAGAATTTTCTAGCAAATTCCTAAAATTTCTTGGAAATCCCAGTTGAGGATATCACTGACTGAAGTTATAATCATTAGGATCAGTTGCAAGCTTATTCAAAGTAAAAACTTAGAATTTTCGACTGTTTTCTTCAATATACTTAAGAAATTTGAAGATTTTGATATTTTTTACATGAATTATTCTGCTGAAAAGTATTGAAATTTAGTTAAGAAATGGAATATGTAAATATTTTCCAGTCTTATTTGGGAATATATTTAAAAATATCAAATTTCAAAATACGGTAGTTACTTTTCACACCCAGTATATTCCATTTTTTAGTATTCTAATTTTATAAATTGCATTAGACATTTATAAAAACGAAACGTTTAATAATGAAAAGTCACAAGGGTTCCTTCAAAAAAACCTTGCGACCCAGGGGCATCGAGTTATTGACTTCTGATTTACAATGATTAGATCAATAAGAATAAAGAATTTAAAATAAGTAGAACTGTATAAAACGTATGCTGTAATACAATTTAGTAAAGAGAAAAAATATTTTGTAACAAATCCGAATCCATCAATGCCTCAAAAGATATATAATACCGTCGACAGGTATCGTCCGCAGCAGAGCTCCGCAACCGGTGTGCCGCGGCGCAATGCCTACCCGAGAAAATATATAGGGTTTATGACGTACACGTGCGTTATTCTTATATCTATCTTGTTTACAAATAATTGCTGTTGTTGACAAAATATTCGGTCAATAAACATGGTTTAAAAAAATTACATTTCAGGTTGTTCACATTTAAATTTATTGTCTTATATTGTGCTACCAAGTTTTACAGCCTAAACAATACGTATCACGTAAATTTTTAAAAATTTTTGTTTGTGGTGTGCCGCGGGTGAGAAAATGTTGCGGAGCTCTGGTCCGCAGGACCAATATTTATTATATTTACTGAATGCAAAATTACGCTTGCTACATTTTCGATTTTAATACATTTATATATTAAAAATCTTAAAATTTTCTTTAATTACATTTTACTATATTTAAAATAATTTTTCATTAATAACTTAACATTATTAATTTAAAAATCCGCAAAAATCTTGTATGATATCAAATTTAAAAATTTTTATTTGATTTTAAAATGTGTTTCCGTTACAGGCTATTTTTTACATTTTAGCAATGAAACTTCATCAAAAGATCAAAAAGAAAGGCATAAAGGCGTTTAAAATTAATATTTATTTATTACGACATTTCTTTTTAGTTTCTGCGAGGACAAAAAAGAATTGGAATCGAAGTTAAATTATTTTATTTAAAAAAAATAAAGTTGCAATATATAATATTTTTTTTATTATTAAAGGTATGAAAAAGAATTGAATGATATGAAATTAAAGTAAATAAAACATTTATTTTGAATTTTGTTGTCTTCCCTTTTTGTTTTGAAATTCGGCAAATTAAACAGAGCATTCTCATTTCAGCCTTGAAGATCAGAAAGAAAAGTATAGAAGCTTTTAAAATAAATATTCATTTGTAATGGCATTTTTTTAGTTTCTGCAAGAAGAAAAAAGAATTGAAAACGAAGTTAAATTATATTTTTATTTGCCATTTTATTTAAAAAAATAAAGTTGCAATATATAATATTTTTTTATTATTAAAGGTATGAAAAAGAATTGAATGATATGAAATTAAAGTAAATAAAACATTTATTTTGAATTTTGTTGTCTTCCCTTTTTGTTTTGAAATTCGGCAAATTAAACAGAGCATTCTCATTTCAGCCTTGAAGATCAGAAAGAAAAGTATAGAAGCTTTTAAAATAAATATTCATTTGTAATGGCATTTTTTTAGTTTCTGCAAGGAGAAAAAAGAATTGGAATCGAAGTTAAATTATATTTTTATTTGCCATTTTATTTAAAAAAAATAAAGTTGCAATATATAATATTTTTTTATTATTAAAGGTATGAAAAAGAATTGAATGATATGAAATTAAAGTAAATAAAACATTTATTTTGAATTTTGTTGTCTTCCCTTTTTGTTTTGAAATTCGGCAAATTAAACAGAGCATTCTCATTTCAGACATGAAGATCAGAAAGAAAAGTATAGAAGCTTTTAAAATAAATATTCATTTGTAATGGCATTTTTTTAGTTTCTGCAAGGAGAAAAAAGAATTGGAAACGAAGTTAAATTATATTTTTATTTGCCATTTTATTTAAAAAAATAAAGTTGTAATATATAATATTTTTTTTTATTATTAAAGGTATGAAAAAGAATTGAATGATATGAAATTAAAGTAAGTAAAAACATTTATTTTATATTTTCTAGTAGCCCCCGGCAACACGACAATCCGAGGTACCCCCGTCCCTAGAAATTTTGTTTAATTGCTACCAAGGCTAAATGATATTTTCCATTGCTGCAGAGGGCTAAAGTGTGTTTTTTTCAAATTCACACTATAATCTGAAAGTCTCCTATCCTAGAAATTTTTTTACATGAAATCTGACCCTTGTTAAAAAACCAAGGTATTTTTAAGGTCTATATAATTTTTTGCGCATTCATTTTTGATAAGATATTTTGATGAATTGACGGCTATGTGAAATTATGGTAATAATTTAAAATTAAAGTAAATTAGGCAAAACACTATTTAAATAATAATAATAATAATAATAATAATAATAATAATAATAATAATAATAATAATAATAATAATAATAATAATAATAATTAGTTAAACATACATAGCAAGGATTTAATTATAAGAAAACGTCAATCAAACATTCTTTTCAAGGTGTATTTCGACAGTTTTCCTGTCATCATCAGGTGGGATGTAATAACAATATAAATTAAGGATTATTAATTTTATTAATTATTAATTAAATTATTAATTAATTAAATCTATTCGCCCAATGGGGTCACAACCAGCAACAATGTATGGGCTTCCAAAAATCCATAAAGATGGCGTGCCTATGAGACCTATTTTATCCATGATTGGCACTGCCCGGTCTAAAATAGCCAAATTTTTGGATGGATTATTAAAACCATTAATACGATCAGAAATCGAATGTAAAGATAGTTTTGAATTTGTTTCCTCCATTGCACAATATGATAGACAAAGTGTGGTTGAAATTATGGTTTCGTTTGATGTTTGTAGTCTGTTTACTAATGTACCATTGGTTGAATAAATTGAATTATATTGCTTGTTATGGAATGAAAACATTTCTGAACATCATATTTTGGATGGAAGGGCGTTTCGTGGACTTCTGGAATTTGCTACTTCAAAAATCAATTTTCTTTTCAATAATGAATGATATCAACAAATAGATGGAGTCGCTATGAGTTATCCTTTAGCACCAACGATGGCTTCAATTTTTTAACGAGCTTAAAAAAGAAAATTGCCTTTTTTCGAATGTATGAAACCCACTGTTTATTAACGGTATGTGGATGATATTATTCTTATATTTGAAAATCAGAGGCATGTTGACCCGTTTTTGCATTATATGAATAGTCTACATAACAAAATTGTATTCACATGTGAAACGGAGAAAAAACATCACTTGCTTTCTAGGATCTGTTAATACAACGCAAAGAGAAACACTACGAGACAGAGATTTATAGAAAACCAACTGATACTGGTCTCTATACTTCATCCGAAAGTTTTTGTGAATTCAAGTAAAAAGAAATATGGTGAAGGGGTTGATTCGTTCATGGTCTTTGTCTTCTACTTTTGTAAATTCAGTAAAAAGTGTTGACAAATTGGTTGAATTGTTAATGAAAAGTGGTTATTCAAAATCCTTTTTATTAATTAAAGTAAAAGAGTCTGTTGACAAATTTATTAAAAATCCTAAGGATCCATATTTGAGAAAATCTGAGTGTGATCTTGTTGAGATGTGTGAGTCTGATGAGTTAAATAAATTAAATAGTGTTAGCAAGGATGATGAGCCTAGATTTGTTTTAGTATTGCCGTACTCAGAAGGTTTTAAGGATTATAAAGTGAGATAAGAAATCAGTTAGGGAATTTAAACTATAGGATAATGTCAACTTCATGGAAAGTACGCAATATGTTTATTAATAAGTCTAAAACTCCGGTCGAATTATGTTCCGATCTCGTTTATCAGTTTACATGTAATGGGTGTATTGCCACATATATTGGAGAGACTTCCTGTCATCTCTGTATTCGAGTTCGAGAACATTATTGACCAAAGTCTTTGACCCATATTAGTGAGCACAATAAGGGCTGTAAGATTAAAATAGGTATGTCTGATTTTAAAATTTTATTTTTCTTGCTCATCAATCATTTTAAATTTTTGCTTTTTTTGACAATCAATCGATTTACACACAATTAATTAACTTAATAAAAATTCTAGAATTTCTTCTGTTGTAGGATTTAAAATCATCGATTTTATAAAATTATCAATTTCTTGAATTTGATTGAAATAATCTAAATTTTTAATTCCTAATATTACTACTTAGCAAAATGTAAACACATTGACACATATCGGGTTGCACTTGAGGAGTCGTAAAGTTGGAAATATTTCAGGTTCCAAGTAGCAATTTGTTTTCATTTACAAGATATTCAAATCAATAGAAGTACCAATATCTAAGGTTAATGTAATTGATTGAATTTGTTATTCTTGAATCTGATACTTGAGATCTCCTTCTTGTAGTGGTTTCTTACATCCCATTACCCTAAATTTCCCCTCTCTTGAAGAATAAGATAGGATATTTTCCTCTTCTGTTCACAACATGTTTGGGTTTACCTGTCGGGAACTTCATTCCATCTACTAAACATTAACAGATTCTACTCATGGAAGTGAAATCGAAGTACACCAGAAACCGCTGAGATACGCTTCCTATTATATAAGAAAAAAATCCATAATCTTATATTATACAAACATACAAGCGCACTTTGATTTCATTGATAGTGCAATGAGATACGCTTTACACTTTATCAAAATGTGGTAGAAAAATTAAATACTGCACACAAACACAACACATACTAAAAATACTTGCAAACTTCCAATATATAGAAACGCGCCCCTGAGATACGTTTCTATAGAAACTCTATTTCAGAAAATTTTGAGAATAAAGAGGTCACTGAAAATTTTTTGAAATTCATTTATGAAGAATCTACGTTAAGTTGTCATGAAAATGATTAAAAATTACCGTAATATTTATTTTCAAGTTAAAATTAAGTAACAAAAATCTGAAAATTTATTAATTCCAAAATAAATTTCGTTAAAAGTAATATTTAAGAACTTGAATAATGATCTATATCTATATAAAATAAAAATTGAACCCTTAAAAATTACTTTAAATTTTAAAACTTACTTGAAGGTCATTTCTAAAATGGCTAAAATTAATAAAATTCATTTTCTGATAAATGGTAAGTCACCAATATTTGGTGTACACACCAACCACCATTATAGAAACCGTATTTCTGCGGTTTCTGATATAAAATTACATGTTTATTTGTTTTTATGAAATGAAGTTGGAAAACTTTATTTATTTATTTACCATAGGCATGAAAAAGAATTGAATGATATGATATTAAAGTGAGTGAAGAATATGATTATTTTATATTAAATAAAAAATGTTAAAAATGAAATAAGACAGTAATATTTCTTATTTTTTTCTTATTTAAACATTTATTGTAAAAATTATACACGTTATCTATCTTTTTCTTTTTTATCTTTAAACAATAGGTTTTCAATATATTAGTTTTTTTTATTTAGATACGAAAAAGACTCGGATGACAGGAAATTAGAGTAAGTGAATTATTTTGCTTTTCTTTGTCTCTTTTTTTGATTTGAAATTCGGTAATTTATGCGAAATATTTTCATTTCAGAGTTGAACAATCACTTAAGCAGCAGGAAGAAAGGCACAGAAGCTTTTAAAATTTATATCAATTTCTAACAGTATTTCTTTTTTAGTTTTTGCAAAGATAGAGTAGAATTGAAATCGAAGTAAAATTTATTTTTTATTTGTTTTTATGAAATGAAGTTGCAAAATATTATCTATTTATTTATTAAAGGCATGAAAAAGAATTGAATGAGATAAAATTAAAGTATTTTAAGAGAATGTATTTTAATATTATTGCCTTTTTCAAATTTAGACATGGAAACGATATGAAAGATTTAAAAAAGTAATATATTTATTGTATTCAATCTCATATAAAAACAAAATTTTGAGATATAGATAATTTGTTGTGAACTTTAATGTTTCTATATTTTATGAATTTTGTAAATCTCCGTAAAATAAAATAAGATAAATAGTTAACCAATACAGGCGCGCAACCAAGGGCTCACGGACTTGACCATAAAAAATCATTAAATTTATTGATGTATGCAAAATTTTAATGAGTGAAATTATCTAAATTATTAACTGGAAACGATTAACTGCAAAATAGGTTACTAAGTTCTCGGGATAATAAGATTTGATAAAATTCTTTTTCAAAATGAATATAAAAGTACTTGATAAAGGGTTATATTCATTGTATTTACTACAAAAGGCGCCGTTTATTTTACACAGTCAACACTACTGCTTATTTAATCTTAACCTTTTTTGCAATTAATCGTTTCCAGTTAATAATTTAGATAATTTCACTCATTAAAATTTGGCAAACGTCACAATAAATTTTATGATTTTTATGGTCTTGGGAGGGACACAAGGACCATTTATCCAACCAACTCTTTAGCTGGCTTGTTAAATCTTGTTAGTTATGCACTAATCACTGTGACTGGTGCAAATGGCTATCTAAAATGTGTGTGAAATATATAAAATATTAATCGATAGTCAAAAAAAGAAATGAATATAAAGGAAATTTTGATCAATTTTTTCATTTATAAAACATTGCAATGATAAGTGTGTTGGGTTATTATTTAACAAAGATGGTTAGTTTCTGACTCCTCGTGTTCTTTATTATTGCAATTGAATAACTAAAATTCAACAAACACCTTTTTCAATTTTGATCACAAATACAATTTGTCATTGTATTTGCACCTTTCTTTCGAAATAATCTATAAGGTAGGTTGCCCAGTTGGTAATCACCTTTTGTGGTAAGATAATTTGTAATTTTCTTTAATTTCATTAGATTTTATCTTTCGTTTCTCTCGGAACTTCGCAAACGTTCACAAATTCTTTATTGTTTTATTCGACCAACTGGCCAATAACTTTTCAACAGCTCTCTTTTTATACTCTGTCTTTCAAAACAATTTAATTGCTATTCAACAATTATTCCCTCACTTCGGGTCTAATTGCCTCAACAAAAAGTAAATTGCTCGACCCGTCTTTGATGCTTTACCTAAACTAAATCTCGGGCTTCCCTCAGTTCTCGGCTGTCTATACACATCGGGTATTTTACAGCGCTCGGGTTTCCTATTGACTCGGGCTTAACACTAGCGGATTAATTAATTTGTTTTTACATTATAACTTTTCCTGGGGACTCCTTACTAAGTTTTTATTATTATTCTCGGATTGGTCTCTCGATTTGGCGTTCAATCACACACATTTCTCTCGATCAATATTATTTTTCAAATTTTATAAATTTTTAATTAATTTTTGCACTTTTTTCATTTTGATATTTTTACTTATTTTATTTGCGTTTTCATTTTACTTTTGTGCTTTTATGTATTACTCCAACAAGTGACTTACAATTGAAATACTATGTTTCAAAATATTGTCCAGTGTATAAGTAATATTAAAATAACAAATTCTATAAAACATTATATAATACATACAAAATAAATTTTCTTTTTCCAAGTATGACAAAATAAAGAAAAATAATTTAATTTTTAAAATTTAAATTTCTAACAAATACATTTTTATTCCAGGGAGTTGAAAATTGGTGACATGTATTCATATTTTATTTCTTATTTTAAATTTATGTTTTTAAAGTTCTTGTGGAGGAGGAAATCAGAATATTACAATACAACATTTGAGTTAGTTTACGATATTTATAAAATATTAATTATTTCAAACATAAATAATTTTCAACTTTTATAATATTTTAAATAAACAATAATGTATCAGATATATGAACATAATGTAGAGACATACAATTAATTTGAACAAAGAATTTATTATAATTAACATTGTTGAAGAACTTGACCATCATCAGAGATATCATTGTGAATAAGACTAAGGTTTCTGTTTCCTGTAATTCTGACATATTTGGTCCATTGATTTTGACACGATTTGATGATTCTTCAACTTCTTCAGTAACAGCTTCAGTTGATTCAACTTCTTCAACTTGTTCGACTTCAGTGACAACTTCAGTGACTTCGTTAGACATGTTTGAATTTGATGATTTTTTTAAATTGAATTTGATGATGATTTTCGAAAAAAAAGTGAAAGTAAAAGATTATTTGAACAATTGTTTTTAATTTTTTATTTTAATTTAATTAATTTAATATATTTTTAGTTCAATTATTAAATTGATAAAAGTGCTAGTCAGAGGCACTACATATAAAATATTTAATTGGAAATGGAATCAACATGATAAAAAACTTTTTAATTTACCAAATTAATATTTGTATTTCAGATAGATAATGAACGAATGGAAATAAAATAAAATCTCAAAATAATTATTTGAATGAAAAATTAATAACAAAAATAATCTTTTATATGATTAACCATTGATCAACTATTTTCAACTTCTTTTTCATATGGATATAGTTTGTATTATATAGATTAATACATTCGAATTATACACAATTTATCAGCATAGATTTTTCAAGTGTTATTATTAGAGCAATTTTTTTACCTTATAAAAAAGAAAAATTTGACTGTTTTTCAACCTTATGTTTCTTTTCTGTAAGCACCTATCATTATTTCAGAAAATTGAGCTTTGTAGAAATATAGAACATTATAATTATATAATATTTTATATTTTCAAGAGTAAAGTTTCTGTCTTTTTTTGCTAAAAGTTTATTCAGCACAGAAAATCTTCTTTCAACAGAGGCTGAAGTAGGTTAGAATGGTGAATATTCCATTGATGAAATTGATTCCTTTTTCATGTTCTTCATTGCCAGTTACCATTTTTCATGATTCTTGCTTCAATGAACTCTTTCATGAGGCATGGATTTTCAATAACTTGCAAATTTGAAAGTTCATTCAATACAGACCTAACTGTGCAATCTGGATTTTCAACCAAAATAATAATTTTAGCTAAAACAGTATTTTTTGACACAATCTCACATAAGCTGTTGGTAACTGTCAGGTTTGGAATATTGTCTTTTGTTTTTTTAATCTTCAAAATTTTCAGTGATCCGCACACTATTTCGTAGCATTGAGCCAACTTGCCCATCTTGTGAAAACTTGTTGGGGTGGTATTCCAACCAGTCCCTGTCTTGTATGATTTTTTGTTAAAGCAGTTTTTAAGCTGTGAATTCAAGCTATTAACATCATTGTAATGTGACTTAATTCACAGTGTACAATTTTACAAAAATGAGAAATGCAAGTCACATCTATAAGCTTTGGATAGAGCATTTCTAAAGCCTTGCCAACAGCTTTTGTATAAGTAGTTGCATCAGATATTAAAGACAATAAATTTGGCCTAAAGCTTTTCATTTTTCGAATATTGTCAATAATTTAACACATCATTGAATCAGTTGGTGAAGAATTGATCAATCAAATAGGTTTTCTAGGGATATCTCATCAATAACCAGAAAGAATTTTGTTCCATAAAAGTGTTTCATACATCTACCAATTATATCACTTGCAATTGGCTGAACATTATCTCTTGTATTGGTTTTAGAAAGAAAAGGTTTCTTTATTTCCTTGAATAAATCATTGAGACTTTTAGAATTCAATTTGTGCAATGGAAAAAATGTCTCGAGAAAAGCTTTTATAATCTTGTAAGTCCATGATATTTTGCCAGTAGAATGGGATTCATCAATTTTTGTTAGTTTTGGTCCAATGTTATAGATAAATCTTTGATGTTTTTTAAAATTATGGGAGATTCAACAAAAACATCTTTATCACAAAAATCACCTGTCAGAAATAATTTGCAAAGTAATTCGTTGTTTGAGTTAACACTGAACTCGTTTGGATAAGAGATGGGAACCATTTTTGCTTTTGAAACATAGGATTGCTTAATTCTAACCATTTATGTCAATAATTTAAACAGAACACTTTAGAATTACTTAAAGTCAGGATAAATGTAGTACAGCAGGCACTGAATATATGAAGATGTTTTTCTAATTTGAATTTATAGAAAATAGATGAAGAACAGTTATTGAAACTAAACTCTAGTGTAAACAAAAACTTCGTATATAATTATGCATCATTCATGTGACATGAAGATTCCAGATGAATTTTTTTCTTAATTATAGAATAAATTCGGCGCACCGTCCGAAGCGCGCATGACAAAATCGCGCAATAACAAAAGCGCACGAAATAAGTATGCAAGATGCGCGCTACGATTAATGTGGAAAAAATAAAAAATCTCATTCAAAATTTTATTTATATTTTGTGGTTGCGCGTTTTTGTCTTGCGTGCTTCGGGCGGGTCCCTAATCAATTTCTTCGTCCAACTTTTCTATTGTTGTCGTTGAAAGATTTTGAAATGCATTATTACCTGTGAATTTAGTTAATAAAAGTAAGTTTAACCTCTTAAGTGGTTTATTTTGTCAAACGAAATGCTCACCTCAGCGGCGAGTTTTGTTATCCGTAGCGTATATATACGTCTTGGACATAGTGTTATAAAAAATAAAATAATATCTTATTGGATGATATTTATTAAGATAATATGGTTTAGTGATGGATGGTTGAGAAATTTGAATAATAGACAAGATATATATTCGGTTAATTTACACGGGAAACCATTATCGGCTGGTGCTGATTTATTTGTCGCTGGATTTTGTGAGTTTATGAAAGCTGAAGAATTGATGCCAGAACAAATATATAATATGGATAAACCTAGCTTGAACTATAAGATAATACACACAAAGTCATTGATTTCAGCGAGCGAAAAATCTACAAGTGCTTATAAGATTAACAAAGAATCAAAGCTGGTTCATTTTCAAATACGGGCGGTAATTAAAAACTCCGGCTTCCAATATATTATAGGGCGCAAATTTTGAACATTTTTATTTGAATAGTATAAACTTTACTATAAACTTTATAGTATAAAGGATAATTTGTACCAAAAGTACAAAAACATTTAGGAGATCACGGCTTTCGAGAAAAAGCAGGTCTTTTGGTTTGATTGTCCGCCGACTCATTTTATTGATATTGAATTCGAGGGAATCTCTTACCATCCAAATTGCGCAACCCACTTATGTGATGTATAAATGTGATGAATTTATTGAAAAAGAAAGGAACACGGTTGTAAATGGAATAAAATTATCGCATGAAGAAAAATATAATAGATTTTAGAAAATTATAAAGTTTGTCAAAAATAAATAAAAACGGTAATTGTTGGAACTTCCTTTGTCTAAAATTTTGTCTTTTTTTCCACAAGTAAAGTAATTCTATGTAAAAACAACCTTCAAATAGCCAATCCCATTACAATTTTTTAATCAATGATTGTTTTTTAGGGCTCCCACATTTTTTCGATTTTCAGAAGAAAACATAGGACCGGACAGAAAAATTACAAATTTTGATCCCTAGTGGTCCGTATAATCGAGAGTCTACTGTATTTAGAATCTAGGCGGACATTCAGATTGCAATAGTATTTAAGATTTTAGTTACTCAAAAGTAATCCACTTTAGAAAAACTTTAGAACCAGTACTTTGAAATAAAACAAGAAGTTTATAATTAAAGCATTTAGTGTGTTATATCAATTAAAATTATAATTATAATAAAAGTAAAATTATCATTTTTCAGGCGAGAAAACAGAATTGGATAAGCTCAAAAAGAAAATTACTGAATTTAAATCCCAACAAATTATAGGTATGTTTCGTAAAATTGAAAGATGTAAAATCTTACAATTAAAGTATATATTTATGTAAAATAACTAAAATTATAATAATATATATTAAATTTGACACGGTTATTCTCAATATTCAAACAGCTATATTATTGTCAAATTATGTCACATCAAAAATTGTTTAACTACATATTTCTTTTGATTATCAATATTATTATTTACAATTTTGCACTAAAAATTTCATTAATTATTTTTTAATTTCTCAAAAGACAACATTTCTTCAAAATATGTTGCATTAAATACATTACCTTTTAAAAATTATTATACTTATTTAAAAATGATTGCTTATTTACATTAATTTACCTGATTTTTAATTTTTATTTTACTTATTTACTTTTATTTACTTAATCTTTAATTTCTCTTTTTACATATTTACTTTAATTTCTCAGGCGACATTTCCCCGATCATTAGCCTTATGTGAGGGTAGATAAATGAATGTAAAATTTAACACAGGACAAAATTTTATTAATTCCAACGGCTTCGGTCATAGGATCTTTATAGTGATTTGCGATTACATCCATCAGTTGGTATGAATTGTGTTGCATGCTGTTCTCTGATTCTGTATTTTGGTATTTTGAAATTGTTATTTAATTCTAAATCTTCATTTGGCATAAATTCTGCTGTTACTGGCTGTTCGGAAGGCATGTAGTTGTCGCTTTTTAAATTAAAAAATTTTAATTTTCTCTTTCTTCTTTTCTTCTTTTGCATTTTGGAAAGTTGACTCAATCTTGTTTTCTCGTTATTAAAACAAAAGGTTTTTAAAACTTAAAAATATTTAATTAATTATATAATAATTAAACTAAATATAATATAATGCGAAGGCACTACATTAGCCCCGCCCAAGTACGCGGAGCGTATGCTGTTGCTTGTTGGTGCTGTTTCTATTGGTGTTGGTGTCTTTATGTTGATGTTTCTGTTAGTGCTGTTGTTTTTGTTTTTGTTGATGTTGGCAATAATTAAAAAAATTAAATAAAAGTAAGTTAAGGCAGTATTTTAAAAAGTAATAAATTGTTAATTTAGGTTAGATATTTTGAAGACCACTGAGAAATGGAGGTAATAATTCAAAATTACGCAAATTAAAGTAAATTAGGCTAATATTTAAAAAATAAGTAATAATTCGAAATAATTATAAGATAACGCCAATCAAACATTCTTTTCACGATATATTTTGACAGTTTTCCTGTCATCTTCAGGTGGAATATAATAACTATATAAATTAAGGATTTTAAACAAATTTATTTATTTAAAAAATTTCTTTTATTATTTAATAAAAATATATCATTTTTTAAAAATCATAATTAAAATTATATATATGTTACCGTTAAAGTATATAAGTCAGTTATTTCATAGAATACCTAGTTATTCCATGAAATAACTGATCGTGTTCGTTAAAGTGTGTAATATGTTAATAATTTGACACTTTAACTAGTTATTCTATGAAATAACTAGGTATTCTATAAATAAACTAATGATAGACCACTAAAATGAAAATGCAGCGTATAAATGGTATTTATGAAACGTACCATAAAATCATTTGTTACAACAAGGATTACTAAATTGACACTTGGAATTACAAAGAACATTATTTCTAAAACAAATAGTTCATAAATGCAGTAGGGGTGGAAGGCAAATGTATTTGTCGTTGACATTTTGAAAAGCGAGATATATGATATAGATTATTTTACACTTTAACGGACACGATCAGTTATTTAATGGAATAACTGGGTATTCTATGAAATAATGGATTTCATACTTTAACGGTAATATATATATATATATATATATATATATATACGTGTAATTTATCTACTGTTAACAATTATGTTGTAAGTTTTTCAATTCAAATTGACTGATTTTTAAAAGAAAATCTTCTTCATTGAAGAAAATTGATACTCATTGGATGAAAAAAAGTAAAAATGCAACTGATTGACTGACCTTAAGCATCAGTACTTGTAAGATTTCCCATAAACTAGGTAAAAATAGAGGAAATTAATATAGAAATAACAAGTAAAAATTTTAATTATTTAAAACATAGTAAATAAATATCATAAAAATGTAATTAATGGATAACAAAAGAACTTTAAATTCTAGTCATTAATATTCCACTAAATATTTATCTTAAATACTGATCCTTCAAGTTTTAAATTAATTTAAATATGAATCATCTAAGATCTTCCTTCAAGTTAATAAGAAATTTCTAAAAAATTTAATAAATAATTTATTTAGATTGAATAAATTAATTTTAAAAATTACTTATAAGTAAACTTATCACATGTATATTCAATTTGATTGACTAATTGCTCAAATTATTCAGAATTCAGTATAAATTCATTTACAAATTATCAAAGTAAACCTTTTACCTTAGAAATATTTAAATAACTATCATTAAATTTGTTGGGGTTAGCGCAAAAACCAAAAATTCATATATAAAAGGAAAGCATAACAAAAATGAGTAAAATCAATAAAAGTGCAAAAAATTAATTAGAATTTAATAAAAATCAAAAATCAATATTGAACAAGGAAATTCAATGCGAAAAAACAAATTAATTAAAATTAATTAATCAGTAATGGAAAATCCGAGCTAATGGGAAACCCAAGCCCATGGGAAACCCGAGCGCTGTAGGAAACCCGATGAGCAGTGAGACCTGAGCAACAAGATAAAAGAAGGAATATGTTGAGCCCTAATCAAGGGTAAACAAATTAAAGTTATCTAAAAACCCTCAAATATTGATTTTGGTTCCCAGGGCGCAATTTTCAAGATAATTGGCCTCTCATAAAAAGTATAAAAAGAGACCTTAGAAGTGAACAAGCGTCATTTGGTCGAAGAGAGAACAGAAAAGCAAAGAAGCACAATCCGGTGATCAATAATTTGAAAGAGAAACATATTAATTCAAACAAGGTAAGACTCGAATCAGAAAAGGTGATTACCACTTGAGAGAGAGAGCCGACTTTCAAATAAAAACCCAACAAATTCCAAAGGAGACTGATAGTAAATTGATTTAAATAACAATATTCTACCATTTGTTATATCCAAGCGAATTCCCAACTAAAATCATCTAAAAAGCATCAAATTTCCCTAAAATATCTATCAATTATTAAAGATTAATTTTAACGATAAGTAAAAAATTCATTGCCTAATGTAAACATTTGTTTCTCTATGTTCCTTCAAATGACAATATTTTACTCTTAACCGATATTCAACCGATTTAATCTGTAGAAATATCCTTAAAATCACATGATAAAATCAGTAAAATTTTGCCACAATAAAGATCGATATTCTTTAAAAAACTGTCCGACACCAAAAATTCCTCTCTTAAGTTAATATTTCTCAACTTTTGTCATCAATATTCTCATAATCTCACAGTATACCCGTCTATAACATCCTAAATAAAAGTAAAATTAATTTATGTATCAATTGATATCAATTCCAATTATCTCTAAAGATCTCAAATATTAATAATCTTTGTTCTAAACCACTGTCTTCTAGAGATCTAAAAATCCCGCTAAATGACAATAATTTGCTGTGCACTAAAATAACATTTATCACAACCTAATAAACTTCTAAAACGATATAATTTCACACATGAACTATTAATGATTCATTGCTAAATACTGACTATTTCCCCTAAGGTATTATAATTTCCCTTAAAACACTGATATTTTACCAATAAGAACTCTTTAGAGTCTAGAACATTAGAATTATCCGTTTAAACATAGATATTAAACCAACTAAACCCCCTTAAAAGGAGGGAGTTAAACACACACTGCTTGAAAATCATCAAAACATTTTAATTTAGAAATTTCCCAGTTAATAAAATTTTTCGATTAATAAAACTATTTTATTGGGAAAGTTGTATACCAAGTCAATAAAACCAAGTCATAAAAATTTATAGGTTATAAATACTTAGCGTATTACTTTGCGCAATTGTTGAATTGAAAATTATTCCATTGGAAAGACTTAGTGTAATTCTACAACTTTGCGGAAATTCCAAAGTAAAAGGTGTATTTTTGTAAACCTTGCAATAAAAATAATACAAAATCACACAAAGCAAAACATCAAAGGACTAATATTCATGAAGTAAAAAGTAAAGAATATACTAGTGACATAGAAAGTGGTAGTGACCTAAAACAAGCGAATTCTAAATTACCAGAATTTCTTGATAATAACGATGATATGTGGTCAGCAGATTTAATTGAAACAGTAAATTAGAAAAATAATGAAAATTATAAATATATCCTAACAATCATTGATTTGGATACTAGATATGCTTGGGCTATTCCATTATTAAACAAGAAAGGAGAAACAATTAAATATGCATTTGAAAACTTGATTGGTCGTTAAATAGATTTCCTAATATATTATATGTTGATAATGGTATCACGTTTTATAACAAAATATTTAAAGATTTTTTACAAAACGATGTTGAAATTTATTCAACTTACAACCAACCAGATGAAAGATCACCGGTTTCTTTCGGCGATTTAACAAACAACTTTATTCGGTTTAAATATCTAAAATTGCAAAATATTTAATGGAACATAACATTCCTTATATTATCTTTAACCCTGATAATTTAAATAGTATTAAACATATTCTGTAAGCCGCTGTTCTCCTTTCTTATCCACATTATTTAATTTAAAATATTGACATATTTTTTATAATCAATTCATTTGTGATATTCCTAGAATTTTCACCATTGATCAAATATTTTCATTCTTCTTTCTATTATTGTTTGAATTTTATGATGTAGCATTAATAATGAAGGAGCAATAAATTCAACAGTGAATAAATTAATAATATGCTTCTGTAATTTCTCATCTTTTGTATATATATATATATATATTATACGATCTTTCAACCGATTCAATCTTTCATTGTTTCCCCAAAAACATTATTTTATTTAGAATTTATTATATAATAACAAATGTAATCTCTTTTATTTTCATTAGATAAAGAGAAATATGAAATGGAATTAAAGAAAAAAGATGGTGAAATTGATGAATTGCAAAAAATAAATTACACTTTGCAGAATGAAATTGGTAATTTAAAAATTACTTTAGCGTCTATGAGATCGTGTGCCAGATCACCGGTTGATGAATTAGAAAATACTTTTTTACACTAATAATTTTTAAAATATATTATTTATAATTAGTTATAATTTATGCATATTTAAATATTTCACTTGAAAATTTATTTGCAAATTTTTGTAAAATATGATTCGTGAAATAAATTTTTTCTAGGATAGGTTTTGGAAACTTCAGACATTGTAATATATAAAAGAAATAATTAAAAGCTTACTATAAACAGTTTGATTCACATCCCCTTAGGATAATGATGGATAATAATATAACATACCCTCTTACCTCTAGTTGTGTTCAATTAGCACCCGGGGTACCAAATAAAAAATAATAATACTTTTCCAATATTCTAGTGAAATCATAATATGTTGTTGTTGGGCAAATCTAATTTTGACTCAAACTAAACGTAAATACGTGAACACAGCAATTACACATAACTTAAAGTAAAATCAATATATAGAAACAGAGAAAAAGGAGCAATTATTACATCAAAATCTATAAACATTACAATTAATTAAAATAGAAAACCAACGAAAGAAGTATAGCACGAAATAAACACAAATAATCAACAAAATTATTACAAATTCGAATTTATGGTGATGACTAAAAAAATGAATAAAATATATTTATTAAAAAATAGAAAAAATAAAGGAAAGAAATTATACGAAAATAGCCAAAAAATAATAGAATATTCAAAGAAAAGTGTGAAATATATAGTGATAATTAATAAAGTTAAAATAAAATATAGAATATTAGAAATAAGTTAATTAGTAAATAATAAAAAATTGTCATTAAAATTTGTAAAATTTAAATCAAAAAAGAAACAAAAAATAAAATAAAATATTTCAAATAAATCAAAAAGAAAAAAAAATTCAAAAGAGATCAAAAGAAAGAAAGATTGAAATTTTAAACGAACACACTAAAATATACACGCCAACTAACACACCAAAATCAGGCTACACTTAACTGCGAAATATAACATTATCTATAATCTAAAAAAAATCAATAAATATATATTATAGGAACACACAAACTTACCTGTGTGTAGAAATTTAATGCTGCGAAATTTAACATATTTATTATAGGAATCTAAAAAGTGAGAGAAAATAATTAATCATACAAGCACAGCACACATAATGAAAAATACATACAAAATTAAGTAAAGTGTTTTTATGCGAAATATAAATTGATTAACATATAATTAACATATCAATATTTTCAAATTATTTAAAAAGTTATGTACAAAAAAACTTTTGAATCAGATTCTGACTGCTCTACCTTGAGCTTTAGGGAAAAAGAAGTAAATACATCGTAAGATTTAATTAAAAAATAATTTAGAATATAAAATTTCTTTAGATTTACAGATATTGAAGAAGATCCTTCGACATCTTTGAATTTGCAGGGAAAAAATCGCAAATCGTAAATTTTAATAAATTATTTTAACAAATTAATATTTTCATAGAATTACAGAAATAGACAAAATTCGAAAGAAGATTACAAAAACTTAAAAAATATTTTATCCATTCTTTACTAAATGTCTTTAAAAAATAAATGTTTCGTGATTACTTTACTTATTTATAATTATAAAAATATCTAACTTACATTTTTACGAAATAAATCCAAATAAATCCAAATAAAATACCATAAAATTCCTAAAAAAACACCTGAAATTTAATTATCAATGTTATATATTATCAATATTATAAATGCTGACTAACATTAATATTTAAGAACTTGAATAATGATCTCATAATTATATAAAATCAAAATTCAAGTCCTAAAAATTACTTCAATTCAAAAACTTACCTTAAAACGATTTTTGAAAAATTGAAAAAATGAAATTAAGTTAACATTGTCATATAATTGGTGACTCACCTCAGGTGGTGTGCACACCAACGTATATTATAGACAATGTTAACTTTCGCAGTTAGGTGTATATGTACAAACGCATTTGGTCCTAAATACAGGGTAACCCAAGTTCACTGCGACCCCGGTGAGTGCGAATTTGTTATAACGAGACCAGTAGTGTGTTTATATCCCTAACCAAAACAGCCCTCCCAACAAAACATACCTCCATTACGCCTAAACCATTAGAAAAACAACCTAAAACTTATACTTTTATAGTATTTTAACCCTATATTTTTGAAAACAACCACCCTTAATACCCCTAACTGTTTTAATCAAACTCTAGAGTTGATCTTTATCAGATTATTGATTTTAAATTATATAAAATTTAAAAATAAATGAAAAAGAATAAAAAAAATTATGAAAATAGTAAAACTGCTCTGAGAGGACAGTGGTATTTTTTTTTTTTCACTGTCCTCTCAACAGTTTTTTTGATCCGGATCATTTTTTTATTCAACCTCTTTCGTTTATCAAATCTCTTCCAATATACAAGCTGGCCAGACTCATACATCAGAATCAATTCGATAATAGCAGCACACCTTATTATTCGCTTCTCGCTCGAACACGATTTCATCGGCGTTTTAAGCGTGCTGCTCGAAAGTACAAATGAATTCGAAAGTGAATCCGAAAGAGGTCCGAAAACAACTGAGAAATAAATGTGCACATTATAGAATCGATCCGGGGGTGTTCGAAAGACTGGTGGCGATAATTACCGGTTCGCCACCACACCCGTTTCAATATTTTTTTTTTCATATTTATGTTTAAAAATTAATTAATTAATAAAAAAATAAAAAAAATAAAATAAATAAAATAAAATATAAATCTAAGATACCCACACCATTTTCAATATTATTTTCAAATTTTTAATATTATTTTATGTTGAAAAAAAACTAACCTCAGATGTGATTTGAACCACTATCCATTTGACCACTGTGCCAGTCTAGCCCACTGCGCTACTAGACTTTGGGTTTTTGTCATTTTTTAAATTTTTAATTAATAAAAAAATAAAATAAAATAAAATAAATAAAATAAAATATACAAGTACTTTATAAATCTAAGATACCCACACCATTTTCAATATTATTTTCAAATTTTTAATATTATTTTATGTTGAAAAAAAACTAACCTCAGATGTGATTTGAACCAATAGCATTTGAAACACTGTGCCAGTCTAGCCCACTGCGCTATCTTGCTTTGGATTTTTGTCATTTTTTAAATTTTTATTATAAAAATTTTAAAATTATACTGTCACATTATGAAAATAAATATAAAAACATCATAAAAAATCAAAACAGGGTATCCAATAAAAATTTTTTTTCTAAAAATGAATTGTAATATTTGTAATAAAGTTTTTAAAAATAAAACTGGATTAATTTCTCACTTAAAATCGAAAGCTCATTTATTAAAAGAAAATAATCTTAATGATACAAATTCAAAACTTTGTCCTAAATGTAAAGGAAGATTTCTACATTCTGGATATAATAAACATTTTGAAAATTGTATCGGGAAAAATAGAGAAATATTTACATGTCCTCATTGTAACTTTTCAACAAAACTAAATTTCTATTATTTAAGACATTTAAAAGAATGTAAAAATAAAAAACAAAATTCTGACGTTGAAGAATGTCATTCAGAAGGAGAACCTGATCATGTTGAAAGAGAAAAATACAACTGGGATGATTTTAATCATATAGATGAATTTCAATTAAAAATTAATGGACCTGCAACCCCTGGAGAATATATAAGGAGAAATAAAAAAAATATTAAAAATTCTTTCACTGAGGCTTTAAAAAATTATAAACCAACAAGGTATAATGTTATAAAATATAAAATTACAATCAAAGCAAAATATTGGAGAGGACCAGAAGAAAAGACAACTCCTTTAGATGTTGAAATTGGAATACCTTTTAAATATTTATTTTCAACTAGAGGATTTAATAAAAGCATCAAAGGAATAATTCAAGCAGTAGAAGCAAAACAAGAAGAGGTTGAAAATGAATTAGGAGATTCAAACTTAGTATTCAACTCTTTCCAAACTTTAGTGATTGATTATTGGAGAGGATTACCACCTAATCCTAAATCTTATATTCAAACACCCTTTAGATCTAGGGTTGTTATAAATGTACAGAATAAGGATAACAAATGTTTCATGTGGTCAATACTTGCATATTTACATCCTCAAGCTGAAAACCCTCAAAGAGTTTCAAAATACAAACAATATTAAAATGAATTAATATTTCCCAAGGGATTCACACACCCAATGAAACTAGAAGACATTCCAGAATTTGAAAAACTAAATAATCTTAAACTTAATATTTATGAACATGTTAAAGGATGGGGACATGGAAGGAAAGATATTATTCCAATTTATATTTCTGATAGTGATAGCACGAGGGAGATATATCTTTTAATCTTGGAACATGAAAATAATCAACATTATATTTTAATAAAAAACTTTCAAGCCTTTACATCTCCAGAGAATCCAACTTGTGGAGGCGGAACATGTAAAAGATGTCTTCATTATTCAACAACTAAAAACTCCATGATTAAGCATGCAAGATTTTGTGAAAAGGATTCACCAGCTTTAATTAGAATGCCTACAGATCCCAGGATGTATTTTAAAAACTTTTCAAATTTATTACAAACATTAGGAGTTGTCTACGGAGACTTTGAATCTATAAATCATAAACAAGATCTAGTTATGCAATATTTAAAAATAATAGAAAAATATAAACTCATGGATGCATGGAAAGCCTCTAAACAGAAGGAGAAGCCAACAAGGTTAAAGGCCTTTCTAAGAAAAAATAATAAACCTAATAGTGTTAAAAAAACTAAACAATTACCATCTGCCTATAAATTATTATTTAAAAGTAATTATCCTGAACTCATAGAATCTAGAGAATATGCATTTCAAGGAACCTCAGAAGATGTCTTGGATCATTTTACTACAAGTATAAATGATCTAGAACATGAAATATTTAAAGCATTAAAAACAAAGTACCCTCAAAATATTTCAGAGCAACAATTAGAAGAATATAAAAATACTTTCAACTGCTGGATGTGCAAACAAGGGTTTGGGGAATCCAATTCTGGAAGTCATTCTGATGGAGAATCCAATCCTGGAACTAACGATAAGGTTATAGATCACGATCATTTAAAAAAGGAAAATAATTATCGAGGAGCAGCCCATAAAAACTGCAATCTTAATTGTCATACTCCTAAATTTGTACCAGTTATATTTCATAATCTTTTTGGTTATGACCTACATCTATTTATAAAGCATCTAGCAGCAAATGCCAAAAACTCTTTCAAGGTTATAGGACTTACAAAGGAAAAATATAAATCAGTTGAATATGGGAAATTAAAATTTATAGATTCCTTAAACTTCCTACAAATGTCTTTAGATGGCATAGCAAAAACATTAAGGCCAGAAGACTTTAAAATCACTCGGGACTTTTTGGAAAAAAATAATATACCCCCGGAAGAATACTCGACATGCCTAGCAAAAGGAATCTATCCCTATGACTACGTTGATTCATTTGAAAAATTAAAGGAAACAAGTCTGCCAGAGAAAGAGGCCTTTTATTCACTACTTTCAAAATCTGGGATTACAGATCAGGAATATTCCCGAGCAAATAAAATGTTTCAGCTGTTTGACTGTAAAACCTTGGGAGATTATACAAGCACCTACCTGTCCCTAGATGTTTACATCCTAGCAGATTGCTTTGAAGAATTTACAAAGTCTTTTGTTCTTAAACCTTATAATTATATAACAGCTCCTTCCTTAGCTTGGGATACCATGTTATATACCATTTGGACTTCAGATCTTCCAGAATCTGATAAAATTATAGATCTTTTAACCGAGCAAGACATGTTTAATCAAATTAAAACAAACATTAGAGGAGGAGTATCCTCAGTAATGGGGAATAGGGAAATAAAAGCTAGAAATGCAATAACTAATAGTAGAATGCTTTCAAAGACCTCTGAGCCTTATAAAAAACTTAACAATGAGGAACTAGAAGAAGTATTAGAAGGAATGAAGAATCCTTTGTTTATACTTTATATAGATGCAACAGCTTTATATTCAGGAATTATGACTCAGTATTTACCAATGAGTGACTTTCGTGAAATATACTCCTCAGGCCTTGTGCACTCCGTAGAAGAAGAAGAATCCTTAAAGACTCTTATAAAAGAAATACGTGCAACCCCTAAAGATTCTCCAATAGGATACTTTATAGAATGTGACCTCGAATATCCTGAGGATATAAAATCAGGAACAAGACACTTCCCTTTAGCCCCTATAAGAAGAAAGATTAATATCCAAGAACTTTCATCCTGGCAAATCTCACAGGATAAACCGCCAACAACAAAGCTTCTTTGTGATCAAACAGATCGAGAATATTATCTCTGTCACTATAGACTCCTGCAGTTTTATCTTTCACAAGGAATGAAATTAAAAAAAGTTCATAGTGTTATAAGATTTAAACAGAGAGCATTCATGAAGACCTTTATCGAGGAGAACATTCGTTGTAGAAACATTGCAAAAAGACAAGGTAACCTTTTAAAAGACAATGGTTATAAACTTTTAAACAACTCAGTCTTTGGCAAGACCATGGAGAATATAGACAAGTATACTAATATAGAACTCTTGACAAATAGTGAAAAGGATATAGCCCGTTATAATCGCATGCTAGGAAAGCCTACATTTAAAAACGCACAGGTATTTTCTGAAAGTCTTACTGCAGTAGAACTACAAAATTTTGAGAAAACATATAATAAACCAATATTTATAGGCTTTGCAATTTTAGAACTTTCAAAATTGCAAATGTATGAAACATATTATAATGTCTTGCATCCCATATACGGAGCAAATATAGCAATGCATGCAATGGATACGGATTCAATGTTTTTAACCATAAGAACTGAGGACCTTGAAAGAGACATAGCTGAAAATCCTATACTTTCAAATTTAATAAATTCATCCGGAGAGTTATTTTCATTTAAAGATGAAAAACCAAATACTCCAATAGAAAATGGAATATTTATTCGTGCTAAACAATATTCATACGAAACATTTACAAATCCTAAATTTGAAGAGCATACATTTATATTTAAAACCCCAGAAACAGAAGAAAGCATTACACATAGATATCCTGTATTCCCGGGAGGATCAGAAGAAGAGAAACCTGTAAAGGATAACAGATGTAAAGGAATACAGAGATGCGTAGCCAGGAAACTTTCTCATCAAGATTATAAAGATTGTATAAAAGAAGGTCATAAAGATAAAATTGATGAAGTACATCAACTTAAAAGTGAAAAGCATGATATTTACTTGATAGAATCCCAAAAAGTATCATTATCAAATTATGATGACAAAAGATTTATCTTGTCTGACATGAAAACAACTCTCCCAATTGGAAATGATTTAATCCCTATAATAAAAAGTCTTGATAAAATAAATAAAGTCTATGATTTAAATCTTACTGATCTTGATATTTATAGAGTTGAGATCATTTATCCCCCAAGGATTGGCAGACCTTTATATTCTCAAGTTTTTAATCCTATATGTTTAGAACTTAAATATTTTAATACTGATTCTGAATATATAAAAGGTCTAAGTGATAAAGAATTTAAAGATCATAAGGAGGTTCTAAAAACTAATTTCGAAAAGTTAACATCAGATTCTATCAAATGATTTTTTTCTTTTAAAAATGTCAACAATTAATTTAAGAGTGACAACATCAACCTTTTGAAGGGCAATAAATTTTTTTATGTATGATTCTTTAGCCACTTCTCTCGTTTAATTTTTTTAGAATATTCATTAGTTATAACATTAGCACTTTTTAATCTATTAATATTATTTTTAATATCTTGTATTATTTGATTTGATTTCATTATTTCATCATCAGTTAAGATTCCATCTTCCAAAGCTTTTAATTGAAATAAAAATAATTTAGAGATTCCTAATTCTATTGATAAACAAACTTCACGATATAAACTTTTCTTTTTAGAAGTATAAGATAATGAAACTATTTCAGTCAAGAAACCATCAGCTACAGAAATACTTCCAAGTATTACAGGTGCTATTGTTAAAACTGGTAAAGTTATAGGTAAAATAACTGTTAATATTGCAGATGTAAATCCTAAAGAATAACCTATAATTTTTAAAACTGTATTCCCTTTATTCCATCTATTTTTAACCTTTTTATAATGCTTTAATAAATCTTGTAAATGTAAGGTTTCTGATTTAAATTCTTTTACTCTCATAATTTCAAGTTCTGTGGGAGCCGAGGCCTTGGAACCTTTGTGACCTTCGGAATAATATCCTGATGATCTCAATTCTGGAGGGACCTCTGGATATATTTTTTCTTCTCTTACTTCCATTTTAATAATTAAAAAAATAAGACTTTATTCTTCTGAGCACCATCTGGTACCAATACTCGGATATCAAAAGAAACTCTTGTTGAGAGGATATCTTTATACAATTCTCTCAATGCTTTACGAACTTCATCAACATCAACCTTTTTTTCATAAAATATTAAATCTATATATTGTACAAGTGTGCTTTTAAAAATAATATTCTTACTTTTAACTTTATGTAGTCCATGTGAATGAGTATTAACATACCAATCTCCGTGTGGTAAATCATAACTAGTCATTATAACATCACCCTTTTCAAGCTTACTATTATAATCACATTTCACAAACCATTTCATTCTTTCATTATCATCATCAAACAAAAAGAAATAAGGATCAATAATCTTTACAACCATAAAAACACCCCATTCTTTACTGTTTGTTGTTATTAAACTTGGTTCTATAAAATGTTTATATGTATGGGGTAATAATGTTTTATTCTGTTCTAATTCAGCAGCTCTTTTTCTAATACTATGTGTGGTGTTAATGTGTGTTCCATGAGACTCTAAATTTGAAATTCTTTTATTAAATGATGTAATCATCTCATTTATTATATTATATATTGTATTAAATTTAGTATTCATAATTTGTTTATCTTTAGAGTTTAATATGCTAGTATTTAACTTTACAACTTGTTCAGTTAACAGACTTTGTAACTTGTCAAATTTATCATTAAATCGTTGTTCGATATTATTAAGCTTTGATTCCATTGAATCCATTTTTGTTGTTAATGAACTTTCAATTCTTGTTGTTGTTAAATCAGTATAATTTTTAACACCATCAACATATTTCTTATTAACTGCATCAGCTTCATCAGTTGGAAAAGATAATTCTTTTATCTTGTGTCCATTTAAAATTAAATCACCCTTCATTGAATCACCTCTTTCATTAATATATTTATTTTCTGTTAAAGTTAATATTTCTTCTGTATTAAACCCTGTTTTTATTGTTCCACCACCTCTATTACATGGAATATAAGAACTCATTTATTAATAATTTAAAATGACATGTGGAACTTCGTATTCAAACCTGTTTCAAATGTAAATACATTGAAATCTCTTCTCCATTAAAATCAATCAATTCTCCTTCTTGATTAAGAATTTTAAAATTAATATCCATTATATATTTTCTACATAAAGGTAAATAATTTGGAGGATTCATTCTTTCAACTATTTTATATCCCATAGGAACTGTGTTTGAGGGAAAGGAATATAAAACATTTGTTTGTTTACCATTATTATAAGAACCAGTTATACAATCGCAATGAATATTTATTGTGTTTGTATTTATTATTTTTATAATATTTTCTGATGTTATATTCTCAACTTTAGGTATGTTATAATGACTCTGTGTAAATCCTAAAATTGTTCTAAAGAAACTATTATTTTGAAACCTAATTCCTATATTCTTTAAAGTCATTATACATTTTGAAGTTGGTAAATCTATTTTAATTTCAATAGCTCCATTTGTTTTTTTAGAAAGTATATTATTTAAATCTTTTATCTCATAAGCCCCGGGTTCTATTATTATTATAATGTTATCCTCGAATTTTGGGGGGCTTACATAACTAAATGTGTTATTATCTTTAGTTATATTAAAAATAGTATTATAAGCACAAAACCATAATAGTCCTAATTCATAATTTAAATTTTGATCTAATTTAATTGAATCTTGAAAGTTTATAGTAAAGTCTGATTCTTTTGAATTTATAGATAAAGTTCTTGAATATTTATCTGACATTATGTTTACCATTTTTTTTAAATTATCTTCCGGAAGGTTGCGAAGCTCCATTTTCATAGTATAGATTTTAAATCATTATAAATTTCTTGGATTAAGGAAGTGAAACCTTCTCCTTTGGATTTATTCAATCTATACAAAACATATAAGCTTAAAATACCACATATTTTAGTATTATTAGGTTGAACTTGTAAAGAATTAAAAGTGTAGTCCGAGAGATAGTCATCAACTTCTTTAGTGGGTTTAATCCCAAAAGAATCAAAGTATATAGATTTATTATATATACAAACCCAATGAGATCCTTTTTCATTTGAATTTTGATAATTTATAATGATATTCTTTGGAGTGTCTTCTTTCAGACTCGACAATTCATCATTCATTAATATTTTTATTTTTAAATTTAAATAATCTGCATAATCTTTTAAATCAAAATTTGTTTTTGTATTTATTCCAAATGTTTTTAAAAAATCTAATATTGAAGGAGTCATTTTATATTTTATAACTTCGTATTTATAACTTCGTATACTTATTAAATTTATCTTTTGAAATTATTCCTTGTTTTAATAATTCTTTAGAAATCTTTAAAATATCAGAATCTAAATTATTATGTCCTGCTTTTTTAGCTGCTAATAGTTTTCTTAATTCAATAAAAAGATTGATTGGGTTTATCTCCTTACCCTTCCCTGGCCCTGACCCTGGCCCTCTCCTTCTGTGACAATATAACCCCTTTCATTTTTATTTAAATATTTCTTTAAATCTTGAATATGTTTTGCTTTAGCACTACCATGTACTAATTCTATTAAATTTAAATATTTTTTAATTTCTAGAAGATCAACATTCTCTGAGGGATATCCACAAACTAATCCATAAAAATCATCTGTAAATTCAAAATCTAGGTGTTTAGTATTATAAACATTTTGTGAATGAATACGTGATTTATTTTCTGAATTTAAATATAACAGAAAGTCATGTTTATTAATTGTTATTATTTGATATCCTTCAACATTAATATTAAATGTAGGTTAATTGTTTTACTTAAACTCACATTAATTTTAGGATCAAGTATAAGAGGTTTTATATTTAAATCTTCCAACCATGGTAATTCTTTTAAATCTTGTTTATCTTCCAACTCTTTAAATTTAAAACTTCTAACTCTTTTATGGCTTTAATTGTTGGTCCTTGTTGTTGTTGGATTACCTCATTTAATATTATAGATTCAGCGTGTTGAGTTGTATCTTTTTTATTATATTTATCTTGTTCTGATTGTAATTTTTTTAAAAGTGCTAATCTTTCTTCATATACCATTTTAATGGTATTAAAAATGGTATCATTTTGGTAAAGGATCCGTTGGAAAGGGTTTCAAGTATAAACCTTTACCATTTTTAATTTTACAAAGACATCCATTCTTTAAAGATTTACATATTTTTTAAAATCATCTTTATCTTTTGAAGATAAAGATTCAGATGATGAAATTTGATTTTTTAAAAAATCATTTAAACCACGGCCTTTATAAGGATCAAGATAGAGACCCCTTCCCTGAGACTTTTGCAGACTCCCCTCATATGGATTAAGATAGAGACCCTTTCCAACGGACACTCCCCCTTTAGCTTGATCCTTCTTCATTGAATCGATTTCAGTTTGTAGTTTTTCTTTTTCTAGGTCTGTCTTTTGAGATTCTTTAGCTTTTTGAACTGTAGTTGCAATTCCTCTAGCTATTCCAGCAGCACCTGATAGTCCGGCAATGATTGCAGGTATTAAAGCAGCTAATGGAAGAATACCTCCGGATTTGGAGGAACTCCCTATATGTTCTTTAACTTGTTCTTTTACATGTTTTCCAATAAAATATTTCTTACCATCAATTACAACTGATTTATTTTTATTTGAATTTATTAATTCTTGTAAAGATTCTTCAGTTGTCATTTTATAATAAATAAAAATGGATACTTGGAAACCAATTTTAAATAGACATAAATCTAAATTTAATAATAAAGTATTTCCTGATAATTTTAGATGCTTAATTATTGGATCTTCTGGATGTGGAAAGAATGTTCTTCTTATGAGAATGTTATTAGAAGATGGTTTTTTAGATTATAATAATTTAATCTTTTATTCTACAACCATAAATCAACCAGAATTACAACTTTTGAAATGTGGATTTGAAAATAAATTAACTAAAAAAGCTATAATTGATATTTTTAAAAATCAACATACATATCCCGAAGAGGTTTTTCATCCTTGTGATATGGTTGATTGGTACAAGGAAAAGATTTTAGAATCAGATATTAGTAATAAAAATGATTATATAGGGGATGGAATCCAGATCTTATTCTCTAATAAACCTGAAGATGTTTTACATTGTGATTTACTTCCTAAAGATAAAAAGAATCTAGTTATATTTGATGATGTTGTTAATATGAAAAATCAAGAGATTCAAAAGAGTTACTTTACACGAGGTCGACATAATAATTGTAATGTTATTTATATATCTCAAACATATTATGCTTTAGATAAAAACTCTATAAGAAATAATTCTAATTGTTTTATATTTTTTAAATTAGACAAGCGTGATAAGAATATGATTATAATGATTTATTTTCAAATGTTGAACCTGATAAGAATATGTTTGATATGTTTGTTGATAATCATTGGAAAGAAAAATATAATTATATTTATTTGGATAGAGAAGAAGCTGAAATATGGAAAAGTTTGTTTTAGGGCTTGTCGACTTAAAAATCTGTTTTCTGTAGTTCATTATTATAAAATCTACTTAATATTTTTTCATTATTTAAATCAATGATGCTATATGTTATTGGAGTTGTATAATGTATTTTATTTATAATAAAAATTTCATTTGTCCATTTTGCTGTGAATCCTTTTTCAAATTTATTTTTATATTTAAATATTCTTACTCGGTCACCAATTTTAAACTTTGGTTTTATAGGGGTTGTATCAACAATAACATCATTTTCAATATTTACCACTTTAATGGTTTCAGGCTTCATGGAAGCATTTAAAGGTGTTGATTTTATAGAACTATGTACATCATTATTATATTCATTTACAATCTTTTGTAACAATTCATTGTTCCATTTTTGTTTTCCAATAGCAGTAAAATATTTCCACATTTTATTTTTTAATGTTCTATTTAATCTTTCAACCACAACTGCTTTTCCTTCGTTTTCTGTTGAATATAATTTAATATCATTTTCATTTAAAAACTTTGTAAAAACTTTGTTATAAAATTCTGTTCCTTTATCACACCATAAATATTTTGGAATTCTTTGATATTCTTCAAATATATTTTCAAATGCTTCTGTAATAGAATATCCTGTTTTATTTTCTAAACACCTTGCAAAAGCAAATCTTGTATATAAATCTATTACTGTTAAAATTATTTTATATTTTTCAGGGTCTGATGATTTGGGCATAAAGACTAAATCAGCAGACCATGTTTGATCTTTTTCATGTACTTGAACTTTTAAATATTTTTTATTTTTTCTAAATTCATGGTGTAATTCATTAGCATATTTTATTTCTGATTCTGTTGGGGTTTGTAAACTAGTCTTGGATGTACTCTCGAGGGATCTTTCAATCTCTGCTTGTTCAATAATCTTTTTATTAGCAACATCTTTTGCCTTCCTAGGAAGTCTTGCTCCTATGAAAATCTTAACTTTCATTGCTAATTTAACTAGAGCTCTTTGAATCTTTTCCTTGCTTGATGGATTTTGTATATTATTTAAATCATGTATTAAATTCACATCTGCAACATGTCTATCTCTAAGATCTTCTGAATTGTATGCAATATCATGTTTTAAAGCTGCTTGATCAATTCTATTTATTGGTTCTTCTCCTTGTTTAGGATTATTATTTTCATCTAATCTAATATCTAATCTTGTTCCTGGTCCGGTATAGTTGTGTTTAAATAAATGTCTTTCACCTGGATATTTTTCTGTAGTAAAAGGTTTTAATATTGAAGATGTTGTTTTTGAAGATTGTAGATCACCTCCTGTATGTTTTTTAGTTTTTAAATGACTTGCTTTATGGTGTTTTGTAACTTGACAATTACAAGTTTCGCATCTCCAATAGGGTTTATTTAAAGACATTTTAAAATGTTAAAATATTAAGAATCTCCCCTAACATTTTCAATAATTGAAATCTTTCCACCATATAATTTCATTTCTATTTTCTTTTCTTCTAATATTAATGTATATACTTTAGCTTTAAAATTAGAATCCTTTGTTACATGAAGTGTAACATCAACATTATTTATGGCTAGGCGATCATCTTGGTCTGAAACATTTATACAAAATATAGAATATAAATTTTTGAAATCTTCTAAACTTAATTGCGGTTCAACTTTGAAATCATAACATGTTTCAATATAATTTAGATATGGGAATATGTTTTCATTATTTTCAATATTAAATTCCATTCTATTTATTGGATAATAAGAACTATTTAATTGAATTTGGATTGTTTTTAAATTATCATTTCCAATCTTTTGAATAAACAAGTTGTTATTTTTTTGAAATGATGGATCTGTTTATTTGAATCCAATCAAGATATATCTTGGTCGGTATGCTATATTTGCTACCTTTATAGAATATGTTGAACCCTCTGTCATACTAAATTCACTACAGATTCTATTTAAATAATTTACATTTATAGATTTGTTGGAATTTAATCTTTCAAGGAGTTTGATTTCAGAATGTGGGTTTAATGTCCATTCAGGTATATGCAATTCAAGTGTTTTTAATTTTAATTTAGCTGTTGTGTCTGCAGCTCCATAGAACAATCTTTTATCACCTTCTACTCTATTACAGATGAGTTCTATAAAAACATTATGAAGTATGCGATTATAGTTTTGAAGGAATCCGAACAAGTGTTTTAATTCAAAATAACCTTCAAATATTTTAGATTTATAAAGTTCAGCTCTTTTATGGTAACCATGGTTTACATCTAAACCATCTTTATCTAAATCCCCTTTATTAGTGTCAGGAATCCAACCTGTTAATTCACCATATTCGTTTTTATAATCACAACCAGTTAAAATAAAATTTAACATTGTAGAATATACTCCCGGATGTAAAACAGTTTCAATTTCTGATGATCCTAGTTTTAATCTCATGTTGGAGAATAAATTTGGAAAGAAATTATTTTCTAGGGTTATATCTTTGTTTGCTTCAATTTCTAATTCAATTTTATAATATAATTTAGCATTACAAATATCTATTGGGTTTGATGTTTGAAGAGATTGAAAAACTATATCACCCCTACGATTTAAGTTTGCAATAGATCCTGAAGTTGGCGAGATTTTTAAAATATCATTTTTTTTAATTTCATGAGTAAATTCTTTATTATAATCAAGATTTAATTTATTTTTTTCTTGAATTTTGAGATTTATATTATTCATTTTTATATATTAAAATTTAAAAAATGACAAAAATCTAAAGTCTAATAGCACAGTGGGCTAGACAGACACAGTGGTTCAAATAGAATGTGGTTCAAATCACAGTTGTGGTTAGTTTTTTTTCAACATAAAATAATATTAAAAATTTGAAAATAATATTAGTGTGGGTATCTTAGATTTATATTTTATTTTATTTATTTTATTTATTTTATTTATTTTATTTATTTTATTTTATTTTATTTTTTTTTATTTATTTTATTTTTTTAAACATAAATATGAAAAAAAAAATATTGAAACGGGTGTGATGGCGAACCGGTAATTATCGCCACCAGTCTTTCGAACACCCCCGGATCGATTCTATAATGTGCACATTTATTTCTCAGTTGTTTTCGGACCTCTTTCGGATTCACTTTCGAATTCATTTGTACTTTCGAGCAGCACGCTTAAAACGCCGATGAAATCGTGTTCGAGCGAGAAGCGAATAATAAGGTGTGCTGCTATTATCGAATTGATTCTGATGTATGAGTCTGGCCAGCTTGTATATTGGAAGAGATTTGATAAACGAAAGAGGTTGAATAAAAAAATGATCCGGATCAAAAAAACTGTTGAGAGGACAGTGAAAAAAAAAAAATACCACTGTCCTCTCAGAGCAGTTTTACTATTTTCATAATTTTTTTTATTCTTTTTCATTTATTTTTAAATTTTATATAATTTAAAATCAATAATCTGATAAAGATCAACTCTAGAGTTTGATTAAAACAGTTAGGGGTATTAAGGGTGGTTGTTTTCAAAAATATAGGGTTAAAATACTATAAAAGTATAAGTTTTAGGTTGTTTTTCTAATGGTTTAGGCGTAATGGAGGTATGTTTTGTTGGGAGGGCTGTTTTGGTTAGGGATATAAACACACTACTGAGACCAACAATTTTCAAAAAAATATTTTTCAGACACTGGCCTTGACAGTGCGATAAATCGTCATAATGAGTGACATATAATGTTCTTGCTCACTTACACGCATATAAATGTACATAGTAAGTCATGAGAGTGAGTGAGATAAAATAACGTCGCTACGTGGCACAATATCAGCCTTCAAAGCTTATTATTTAGGAGAAACTATGCGTCAACTCATTAATGAAACTGATGGAGGTGATAAAGATGCCATGCGGCTTTGGTGGAAACAATTTAATATTATGAAAGACATCAGAAACATCGACAAAGCGTGGAATAAAGTCACCTAGTCGTGTATAAAGGGTGTTTGGAAACGATTGTTCAGTGAAATTACTGAAATTCACTGCAAATATGAAAATAATATTATCGAAGAGATTAGTCGTCTAGTCATTTTCGGAGGCATCGAAGGTGTTGATGAAGATGATATTCATACTTTGTTAAAATCACACGGTGAACCCTTGACTAATGAAGAGCTACAGGAAATGGACTGTCATACACCCCTAGAAAATGACGAATTCGAACCTATTCCAGTCAGAAATTTGACTGTAAAAACTATCGAAAAGGCCCTTTCTCCTCACAATCAATGCGTTGAGTTGTTAGAAGAGAACGATGAAGATTACGAGCGAGTAAATGCTGTTAAACGTGGCTGTAATGCATTGCTTGATGGTTATCGGCAAATTTTTCGCAATAAACGTAGAGAAGCCAAACAAGGGAATCTAGATTCCTTTATACAACGTCTAGAAAAATGAATAAATTATTAATTTATCCATTGTATTTTTTTTTAAATTCTTAATATTATTTTCAATGTTTATTTAATTTTTTATTCTTAATGTTATTTGCCTTATTATTATTCTAATGTTTATTTAACAAATATAAGGATTTTCGAGTCTTTAAATGTTTTTTTTCAAAAATCGACCCATTGATCGTGATATTTCGTTTAACGCGATCATATCCAGAACGTATCCCACGAAATCCAGCTGGATTTTCGGCAATATTAAACGAGTCACTTGTGTTATTCATTTAATCTTCAAGCTCAACAAAATGGATTTACTCATCCATCTAACCGGTATATTTACTAGAATCTTTTAAATAAGTTTTAATCGGTTACTTTAACAAAATTAATCAGTTTGTTCATTTTTGAGTCGGATAGAGTCATTTAAACTACTCGTGTAATCATCATGTTTTAGTTGTACAGGAATAGTTCCAAGAACATTTTATAAAAATTGTTTAAGCCAACTATCTAACCGTCAAATGTGATCATGCAAACATTTTCCTTGAAAGTTTTCAATGATTTCATCGAGAATTATTGCAGATACTTCGTCCGATATCAAATGTAATTGAACATGTACATTTCCCAAAGTCAATATCCGAATTTCTTTGATATACAAATCATCTATATTGGGAACCATTTATGTTAATTGTCTATTATAGCTGAGCAAGCAGATTCCATGAGATCAAATTTACATGTTCCTGACGCGGTTTTGAATTATTTTGACGAGTTACTTAAGTCATCCAAATGATTAATAACTATTGTTATACAATCGCGATTCCTCATTGTACCTTGTTATTTAATTATTATTTTTAATAAATGATAATTATTCAGTAAAATCATTATATATTAATGAAATTGTCAGAGCCCAGAATCTTGTAAAGTTATTTGCAAAGTTTGAAAGAGTAAAATTCACGTTTAAGTTATAACGGAAAGTTGCTGATAAACATTTAAATTGCATCTATCATATTGCATAAACATTTTAAAATAATAAATTAAATTAAGCTTAAAAATATATATTACTACTTATTTAAAAAACTAGTCAGTATTAAAATCAACATCAAAAATTTAAAGAAGAATAGCCTCGAAGATATTGGTTTAAAATTCAAATAAAAAAACGCAGTGTTTAAAGATAATACAATTTTAGTTAATTGAATTGTTTTTTAATGAATACCGAAAATGAATTCGATGTTGTTGCTGCTAACAACATTATTTCTTTATTTATTTTGTAATTTTTTTGATCTTGAAATTTTTTTTGACTTCTAGAATTTTTTTGACATTTAATTTAAATTTTTCTTTTTTATTTTCCCATTGTTATGTTTTATATTCGGTAGGTATGCGCATTACTCACAATTGGTGTGAAATTAGTTCAATGCAATCACAGATAAATTTTGAACAATAATATGAATTGGAATTTTAATTTTGTTAACCCTTTGGGTCCCAATTTATTTGAACTTTTTTAAACATGAAATGTATTTAATTTTATTGTAATTTCATGATGAATACATTTATTTTATATAGACAACTATATATAGACAACGAGTGACACTCGTCAACGATATGTACAGTCAAAGTTACAGATGACGAGTCTTACTCGTCAAGTGTACCCAAATTTTCGAGAATGGACTCAAATTCACCTGTAATTAGCTAATTTGATACTAATTGTGCGTTTTGTATAGTGCTACCTTATATTCCCCTGATAATGTTGACTTGTGAAAATTTCGAGATAATTTTTTTTTAATTTACTTCAATTATTTTAAAATTAAGTTTGAATTTTTCTAGAAATAATTTATAAACTAATAATTGAACAATTTACTTGACAGGGATAGATAAAGTTTTGGTGAAACCGAGTGTTTCAAAGAAAGATTCATCACACTCAAATCAAAAGAAAAAACGGAAATACGGCGAATATTATGTTCAATATCGGTTTATTGCTCAAGGATATGATGATTCTCAAGTTCCATTCTGTTTGATTTGTAAATCAAACCTTTCAGAGTGAATCTTTAGTTCCAAAAAAACTTAAAAATCATCTGGAAACCAAACATCCAAATTTCATAGGAAAGGCAAAGGAATATTTTGAAAGTCTTGATGCTGCTCAAAATAAGCAATTAAAAGTTCTCAAAAATTTTTTAAAGCCAACTGAGAAAGAAAGCTCTGATGGGATCTGAAGCTGTGGAGAAAATGAAGAAAATCCTTCTTTCAAATAATACGATTTCTCGCAGAATTGAAGAAATATATCTGAAGACTTGCAAGATCAACTTCGCGAACATTTTGATAAGGCTGTTCATGTTTAAATTCAAGATAAAGCATAATAATTTTATTTCCATCCACAGAGCCAGTTTTGAATAACAACAATTTGTCCATGTCAATACCATAAGATAATGCCATCATTGAACAACCTAATGGTCGCATCTCAGTTGATTGGGTAGAAAGCTGCTTAATATCCGCAATAGAACGACATATTATGTCGCAAGGCATTTCATATCCATGTTTATATCTAAATCGAGCTGCTTCCATTTGTGCACGACATACTTGAGATCGATAATCAGGGATCATACCAGTCATAACACCTCCAGTACTTTCAGTAATATTAAACAATCTTGTAGCTGAACTCTTCTCAATCATTTTATTTGGAACCTTTCTTTGTGTAGCTACTACATCACAATTATTGCATCGAATACCAACGGAAATCCATCCACCAAATAAATTTAATATTATTTGGCCAAAACCACCATTAACATTATCAGGATCTCTTGGGGTCATAAAAAAGGAACCATCAGTTTCGTTTGTAGTATTTCCAATTTCCATTGAGTTATCAGATTCATAAATTTCTTCATTAAAAGCAGCCATCATTAACAACTCTTTCCTTAAATCGAAACATAACTCATCAAATACAATCGATCGATAAAAATCTAAATCTAAAATACAAATTACAACAAACCTAATTAATAAAATTGAAATACCTATTGCTCGCGTCTGTGTGCGCACACAGCCAAAAACAAAGAAAAGAAAAGCGCACACAGACGCGAGATCAACTAACAACCCAACACAAAAATGACATTGCTCGCGTCTGTGTGCGCACACAAACCCATCACACAATACAACGCGCTCACAGAAGCGCATTGAGCTCACAATTTTCCAAAGGCCAACAACAACATTTCGAGTTTATGGGCTCTTTAAGTCGACGAATCTATTGATATAAGTGGAAATGCGCAGTTGCAGGCTTTTGTTTGGATTGTGAAAGATGGAAAACATTTCACTGAATTTCTGTTCTGCAAAGATTTGAAAGAAACAATAAAAGGACAAAATATTTTTGATCTTATTTATTAGAATCTTTCGATTTTTAATTTGCAATGGAAATTGTGTGACTGGTGGATCTTCTTCAATGATTAGAAGGAATAAAGGATTCGTTACTTTGGCGCACCAGAAGAACTCAAAAATCTCAGGCGTTTACTACATGGTTAACCGAGAAGCTCTTGTTTCAAAATCATTTTAAAGCGGATGGTTCATCTTAAGATTGAAGTTATATCCTTATTTGAAACCGAAGTACAAAATTTCTTCATGGTCAGATTTGGTGGTTTAAAGTGCAATTTCTAACAGATCTTATTAAAAAATTAAACCAACTGAATTTAAGTCTGGAAAGACCAGCAAAGAATATCAACTCATTGATTTCAAAAATCAAGTCTTTTGAGTAATAACTTATTTTGTGGCCAAGAAAAGTTTTTACCTGAGGTCAACAAATCAAGCCTAAAGACAAAGATTTCCACAGACATTAAATACACTTTTCAAAACTTACAATTTTCTCTGGAAAATTACTTTCCTTTGATTTCAACCAGTGATTCCGGGCGGGTTTTGAATCCTTTCAGAATCTATCAAACAACGGATTTCACTACAGAAAAAGAAGAGCAACTTATTGATATGAAAAATGACAGCCTTCTAAAAACTACATTTGACGAGAAAACTTCGGATGGATTTTGGATATTAATCAATGACGCTTATCCTGTTATTACTCTTATTCTTTGTTATTACTTTAAAAAAAGTTTTTGCCTTTTGTATCGTCATGGCTGTTTGAGTTTGGATTCTCAGCTTTAACTGAAATCAAATCGAAAAAAAGAGAAAGATTGACAATGAATTTCGAACCTGTCGAACCTTGAACCTCGATTTGATTCAATTTGTGCAAAAAAAAACAAGCCCAAATTTCTCACTAAATAAAAAACCTTCATTAACTTTCTAGAGTGGAGTCTAATTATAAAAATATAATATTATTATTGACGCTAGTGCAATTCTAACAAAGCACAATTTTAAGAGCTATAATAACAATATGTGATTATTTTAATTAAGGATAATGAAATGTTCTGAAATTATTTATTTTAGTATTTATTAAATAAAAATATTAAAACTTGAATTTTGAATAAATAAATATAATTGAATAATAAAATAATAAGTTGTGTAATAATTTTTTTTAATTATCACATAATAAATGAAAATAATTTTGTTGGAATAATTTGTTCGACTAATTAAATCTGTAATTCACAATGAGTCAAAAGATAATTATTATTTATTAAAAAGAGCTTGAAGGCTATAAATCAGTAATAATTAGTATTATACTCTCATTTTAATATATATATATATATATATATATATATATATATATATATATATATATATATATATATATATATATATATATATATATATATATATATATATATATATATATATATATATATATATATATATATATATATATATATATGTATAATGCACCTGCATATAGAGATCGAAGAATGACGCCAACTGTCAATCAAAACAATAATATATATTTTAATAATAATAATTAGGGATTTAATTTCACAATTTCTTTACACACTATTTTTCCCAATTAATTACACGTTAATTTCACACATGAGCAATGTCTTGCTGTGAATTGTCATCGATAGAAATAAAATCAACAGTATCTAAATGGCAATTGAGGATCCATGTCAATATAAGTTGAAAGCTGCTAAACTTTGGTATATAAACGAACGTTTGCCTCAGTCAAAACACCCTTAAAATATCAGCTCAAGAAGGGTTTCATAGTTTTTAGTGGCTATAGAAATATAAAAATCGAGCTCAGAAAATGCATTCAACTATATACACGCATATAAATATAAAGATAGACACATAATATATTGTTAGACTGTAATATCAAATATTTTCATTAAATAAGGAATAAGTTGTAAACAACTTATGAAAATATATGCCTCTCTCGTATTCCAATCGACGATTTTCTTGGTCGCCAGTCAGTGTTTGATGATAAAATGTTGGTTATCCTAGTGATCAAAAGAGAAGAATGCTAGTAAATTGCGAAGTAAGAACGCTGGATAGGATATCTTACAGAAGTTGAATGCCATCCTGAATGAATATGGCGTAAGAAAATTGGCATCCAGGTTCGTCCAATGTTTTCTTAACTCAGAAATGTGCGAAAACCGGAGTGAATGCTGCCAAACAAACCTTATCATCCTTGATAAACATTGTGACCAATTAAACTTAGCAGATAATTAGAGTACCATAAGACAAATCAGGTGAAACATGGTCTGTGTGATCTGGATTTAGGTAAATATTTAAAGAAACAATAAAAACTTTTTTATATATTTTTTATATATTTTTTTATATTTTCGAAATTTGGAAAACTACAACCAAATAGTGCATTAATATATTGAATTTACGCGTGGGTCAGCAGGCAGATTTAAAAAAAAACCTTTAGACATGACGTTAATTTGAGCCTCGTAATCCAATTTGATTTTTTTCTATGATAATTCTACCATAAATTGGACAGAAAATTGATAAATCTTCTATTGTCAACTGAATCGGTTACACATGAGTGAGTTACACTTTAGATAACACAGCAGATTATTTTGGATTATTCTATTCTAAATATGAAACAATACTAATTTTGATCATCATATGCCTTATTTATTAATATTCAAATTACTAAAGTAAACTGTTAATATAATAATAATAATAATAATAATAATAATAATAATAATAATAATAATAATAATAATAATAATAATAATAATAATAATAATAATAATAATAATAATAATAATAATAATAATAATAATAATAATAATAATAATAATAATAATAATAATAATAATAATAATAATAATAATAATAATAATAATAATAATAATAATAATAATAATAATAGAGAAACGCCAACTCAATAAATTCAACATAAACGCGATATATTTCAATTGTACAACAATCTTCGTCAGGCCGCAATCTGGATAATCAATAATAAGACATAAAATATGCAATATCTAAACAAATTAACTAATAATAATCATCTCCAAACTGTATCAAAAATTTTAAAAAAAATATTTCAAAAAAAACATTTTAAAAAACCAAACCATATTTTACATAACCCACATACATATTATTTTAAAATTAAATTTTAATTTAATAACATTTAACATTCAACATAAAATTAACAAATTTAAAAAAATTACATAGTTTACAAAACACAAACATAATTATACCACAAACAAGACTCCCAACCTTCATCCTTCAATTACTTAAACACATTCAAAATCTCCGTGGAACGGGCAACTTGATCATTTATTTTTGGATTTAAATATCTAATCAACAATGCCTCACAAGTTACTCGTTCCCAATAATTACTTAAACCTTTTGAAATAATTTTAAAATCAGAGATACCTATTTTTTTACTGACACATTTCCTAACATGATTACTAATATTAGTCAATCCTTTTGGTCGACAGTGTTCAAGAACTCGGGTGCAGAGATGACGGGCAGTCTCTCCAATGTATATGGCATTACACCCATTACATGAAAATTGATACACAAGCTCAGAACACAAACCAATTGGCGTTGGACATTTACTAGTAAACATACTGCTAACTTTGCAAGAAGTGGAAACAATCCTGAATTGATCCTTGTCTACATATTTGAGAATTTTATGTTTAAATTCTCTGAAACCCTCCGAATAAGGCAATACTAACACATTATTAATCATCACGGTAACACTGGGCCTTCCCTGCATTTTATCGTATACTATTATATCATTCCGTTTATCACGATTAAAAACATTTATTTCATTGGAAGTTAGGGGTGGGTCTTTAAAATGTTCATCAATACAAAATTTATTAATGTATATATTAGTATAATTTCTATACTTAAAAACACGATCAGTTTTTTTCAAACTATCACAATCATTCAAAATCATACAACCTTTACTCATATCATTAATTTCCTTTAATTTATTGCTCCGATCACCTCCTCGTGTGGTGGAGCATTCCTGTTTGGGTACTCAAAATCAGCCTCTGGATCCTCGTCACCGAATGCGGCCACTGATTTATGGAATTTTCGTCGTCTGTCTGGAAATAATTCGTGGCACTGATGTTTGAAATGTCCTGATCTTTTACAATGGGCCCTTTGAATATTGGGACATTCAGATCTTCTATGACCTTCTTTGTGGCACGCCCAACATCGCAAAATTTGATTTGTTCGGACATGATCTCGTGAATGAAATTCCCTGGTATTATAAGGCTTACTTCTATTCATAGGTTTCCATCCATTTGAAATAGTATATCGATGTTCTCTTGTAAATTGGTCTTTGAATCTTGGATAAGATTGAGGTTCTCTAATTGATCTGTTATCATAACTATATCTTGATAAACTGCATCAACATAGCGTTGAGTTTTATTCATTGAAGCTACATCAGCATGAAATATATTAATTTCTTTTGAAACTTGATCGTGTTTCTTTAATCTTTCTTTCATTTCATCATATGATTTTAAATCTTGCATTTGAGATCTTTTTTAACTTCTTTATCTTCAAGCGAATTGAATAACAAATATTTCTTTAGTTCTTCTTCATCAAGTTTATGCTTCAAAATATTTTTTGCAAGTTTCTCAATTTTTGAGCAGAATTCTTCGGCAGCCTCATTTCTTTGACAATAATTTAGCTCTTCGCTGAGATCATCGATGAGACTTCTGTTTTTAGCAAAAGCGTTTCTTAATCTTTCTGTATAATGCAGTTTCATTAGTCAACTCATATTTCTTCGTTGAATTGATTGATAGAAAAGCTTTGACGAATTTGCTTCTGTATTCATCGACAATATTTGACATTTGGAAGAATCGTTCCGTTTCTAAGATGAAATCTTCAACATCTGAATCCATTTCATATGTTTCTGGTGGTTTGATAAAATTTGCAATCGTGGTCACCTTATTAGCCACAGAGCTACGGGTATTTATAGAATCATAACTAAAACTATATTAACACATTTATTATTAAAATACAAATTATTATTAAAACAAATTATTATTATTAAAACAAATTATAATTTGTTTGAGGAGTTTCTAAAAAATAATAATTAATGTATAAATGAGGATTTCAACATACAATCAAACATGCACAACATTATACCATTATTTTAATACAAATTTCAAAACGCCTCACACAGTCAATTTGACTTTAAAAATAGGGGCCCGCTAACTCAAAGTTGATTATTGAAAGTTCCTGACACATTATTTCTCCGATCAACGTCTAGTTTCTCAAGGTTTTTCTCAAGGTTTATTGTGATGATCCAAGGTTTTCCAATAGTATTGCAAGGGTCATTTTAAAAGGTTTTATGAACGGTCAAAATTTATATAACCACACAGGTATCCTCTTATATATATATATTCAACAAATGTGTGCAATTTTGTAGTTACATTATTATTATTATTTATTAAACAAAATTTATTTCCTTATATAAAAAGAAAATCATCAAGTGAAACATATCAACTAGAAAGACTTTATTCTTTCAATACATAGTCTTTAAATTGAAGGTGGCGTTGAAATGAAGTGAGATTGGCTGTCGTTTTCTCTTATATTGAACAAAAAATGCTGTTAACCATCTCGGATATTTTTAATAAATGCAAAACGAAACTAGAGGACTATAGTTAAGCTTTTAAACACTACGAGTAATAAGCTGGACGCGTCAAGTATTATGTAGAATTTGTCAGATTGATAATCTATTCATACATAATACAACGAACATTACTTGTGAAGAAATCAAGACATTGGACACTGGGTACTGGAAATGGTAGTAAATATACCTCTAACTCTGACGACAACAAATTATCTATTCCAAAAAAAAATATTATATTAATACCTGAATTTTTTATTACCGAACTTTTAATGGTAGGAGATCAAATTAAAACTCTAATCCTGGCTCCATTTTATCTAGTTACGTCCTTGCTTTGATACTCACTTTATAAAAAGTTTGATAAATTAGGATTAAATATCTAAAAATATTCTGTATATCAAAAGTATAATATTTTTTAAAGAATTTGATATTTGAGATTAGTTCAACCAATCAAAACAGAAATAAATCTTAAGAAAAATAACAAATTTCAACCATTTTAACATACCAATTACGTTTGAATTTTGACCAATCAAGGCTTTGTTTAAGCGAAAATTTTATATTAATAAAAATTCGAAGAAAATGCTTATATATTATTTAATTAATTTTAATATTAATAATAATAAATTTTATTATTGTTTTTAATTTAACGGCAATAAGCGTGTCAAACTTAGCAAAAACATGTGTAGACTTATAGTACTTGTATGAGTACGCATGCTCTTTTGACCACCATTTGTGTGTATCTGTGCAGATGGCATTGTTCGTAAGTGCTACGATGTGTGCATGTTTGTGTGTATTGTGTATACAGTATGTATGTCCCAGCGAAGTAGTGAAGATACAGATAAGTAAGTTGGCTTATTTAATATGTGGATTAATTCATCATTGTTAATTTGGATATAACAGTATTGGTATGATCTCAGAATATTCGTCGAAACAAGGGTATGATTTTTTATATAGTTTTTTTAATTTTAAATCAAAATTTTAATTATGTAAAAGTTTCTAGTTTTTTTGTAACGAAATCCTTATGACGTAAATGATGATTAAGAATAAATCAATATGTTTTATGCAAAATTTGAATTCGTTTTTGCGGATTATTAAGTTTGGGTTGAAGATTTTTTAAAGATGTTTTAATTGTTAATTAAATGACTAAAATTTAATTTATGGCTATATTAGTTTTGTTTTGGGATTTTGAGTAGTAAAGTGGGATTTTTTACTTATTCTTTGAAATAATGACTAGAAACGGTTTTCAATATCAATCTAAGAACGTTTGATTTTTAGGGAATTTTCCTTTATTACATGTAAAAATATATCTAAATTTATTTTAATTTCAATAATTCGATTAAAAAATTGAGAATATATTGCTGAGATACAAAAATATATTTAGAGTTGAATTTAAAACATTTATTGAAGTTTTTGATTATTTACAAATTATTATAAATTATAATTTTTCATTTAAATTTTTAAATATTGAAATTTTTATTCAAATTGAAAATATTCAACTTTATATTGTTTTTTATCGTAGTAAAACAAATAGGTTGATCAAATAATTATGGTTTTTAATTATCAAAGTCGATTATTTGAGAATTGCTCTAAAATTAATCCACTAACAAAAAATTCTTTTTAGGTTTCGCAATTTACCGTCAATTTGTGAAACCGGAATTTCTGTATTTATTTTACGCAATAAATAATTAATAAATAAAAAATCTAACCGTAAAAACATAGTTTTTAAAACTCTATTTATCTCAATCATTTACATTCTCTCACAAGTAAAATTTCAAAATGCGTGTTCAATGCTATGAAATATTTAATATTACGCTAAATCACATAGTTAAGAAATTACTTTGAAAGGAATTTTGAAAATATTAATAAAATTGAAAATTTTCAAAAAAGTTAATTATTAATCCTAAATTTTGAAAGAATGCATTGTTCTATCTCCCAAATTTCAGCTCGATCCTATCACGGGAAGTGATTTAATTTGCCGTCTCAAGATTTGCGTGGCACATACAAACATTAAAACATATACACAAAGTAAAGTTTATATATGGAGTTTAATAAATAAATTTTGCGTTATTCTTGCGTTAATAATTTTATTTTAAAATCCTCTTTAAAACCGTTGTCATTTACTTTGGTCCTTTACTTCCGAAATTATTGACTCATCTTCCATTATAGCACTATAATAAACTTTAATTTATTTCCTTCGTCTCCATTTCTTTTCCTCTTAGGAATGTAGATCAATATTTTTTATTTGCTTAACACTTATTTTCGGCGCAGTTGTTTTCTGTTAACTTTTCTGTTAATTACTGTTAACACTTCAAAAATGTTGAACCGAAAAAAAATAAAACAAACATTGATCCATAATATAAAAAGAGAAAAGTGACACCAAAAGAAAATGAAAACAATGATACTAAAACAAATGAGAAATGAAAAACAATGAGAATGATACTAAACAAAACGAAACAAAGTAACTTTTAAATATCCAGAAAAAAAATATTTATTTTATTAAAAATATTTTTTATTACAAAAGTAGTCTCTCCAATTTCATTTTTGAGTTTATAACCATTCTTTTAATAATGTGTATAAAAGACAATTATCAAGAATTTTGGAATAAGATTTTAGTAAGATTTGGAATAATTTACATATTTATTTAGCATTTTATAAAAATTTTTATTTTTAAGAATTTATTGAATATAACAAGTGAAATTAAAAAATCATTACTAGAAAAGGCATGTTAAATGAAAACCATATGGTTTCCATTTCATCTTATATTACTTATATTTCTTTCGAATTATTGTCATTAAAAATTATACAAATTAAAAATATTTTATCCTAAATGGTAGAAATAATAGAATTTTTGATTTTATGAAATCTTTTTCCATGTAACCTGAGTAACTGGTTATATCAAATTTGTAAGTCCCAGGTGAATTTATTGTTCGTTGGGATTCTTACTATGTATGCAATAAATAAGAGGAAGATTTAAAATGTGACCGCTTAATAATTTTTAGGTGAAGTTTTTTTAACTGTCATTTTGAAATCCTTTATTTTAACTTCGCCGTTGATGAATGAATGTGTCACGCAAATCCAACGTGGGCTAATTAATCCACTTTCAGTCATACAATATAGCTGAAACTTGGCGAATAGACTCATTATCGATAACAATGCTTTTATTAAGTTTTGGTGCAACACTCATTCACACAAAAACGTCGAAGTTGTGTTTATTAAAATTTGAAATTTTAACGGTTTTTTGAATTGTGAAGAAAGAAATTATATTAATTTCAGATTTCCCATATAAAGGATTTAAAACTAAAAACTATTTTCATGGGTCGATTTTTCTATATTGACACGTCAAACGTTATCTTCGGTTTATAATTTATAAATAAATAATTTATAATTTATAAACTTAATAAATTACACTTACAATAGTTATTGGTTTTATTTCTATTATTATAAAAATTCATCATTTAATATACAAACACGAATTACACATCTAAGCATTTTAAGTAAAGATAAATAGCTTTAAAAATTGAAGTTTTTTAATCTTATAGTAATTCCTTGGTAGCGATAAATAGTAAATTAATACTCATATTTCCCAATTACATTGGAATAAATGGGTTAATTAATTCTTTTGTGCATCATTTCCATTGCAGTGAACGTTTCAGTTATGCTTTGAAAAAATTAATGATTTCCTCGAGTGAACGGTAAGAAAATTTTTGAGTTATTTCATAAACGTACCATTATATCTACTTTATATTAATATATTGAAATAAACTGTTAATTAACATTACTGTTATAAAATTTTAATATTTGGTTCAAAATTTGATGAATTTGCGACTTTTATTGTTATCAATTCTTTTTGAAAAAATAATGCTGAATTGAAAATGTTCTCAAATCTTTTTGATATCGTAACTCAAAAGAAAATATGCCAGTTATTTCTTACCATACGCATATCATTACCTTTCAATGACGACGACTTTTTTCTTTGTAATGTGAGTCTCATTGTAATCTAGCCAGTTATTCACTAATACAATAATTCTCATTCACATTCGCTATTCTATACTGGATAAGGAGTTTGTTCTATTGATTAAGATGTGAAGTTTGTGTAGATACTAGATCAAGAAAACTCCGTTAAAAGTTCTGATAGAAAATGTATTATGAGTTTGTTTTCATAAAGAACAAATAATAAAAACGAATTTTTATACATTTATGACACTTATACTTATCATAAAATCTTAACCATATATATACATATTACATTTAGATGTTTATTCTTGATATTAACTTTCCTTTCAATATTCCATACATTTTAATAATTTTCATAATTTCAATACTATTAACTCATTTTTAAGCAACGTTCTCAAATAGGAACAATTACAGAATATTTTCAAACGGGATCCAAAATGTGCACAAATGATAAATTTTTAACTTTTTATATTAGCTTAATATATATTTCACAGATGTCATAGTTTTTTTGACGATGTAATACTTTTTTTATAAAATTTTTGACATCTGCTATAAGTTGATATCCAAAGGATCAAAAAAATTTGTTACCAATTGGGTTAATTAATAATTTTTATTTAATTATTAAAATTTATTTTATAACTAATCTTTATTGTTAACTAATAATAAAATATAAGAATAACAAAATAATATTAATAATATTAATAATAATAATAATAATAATAATAATAATAATAATAATAATAATAATAATAATAATAATAATAATAATATTAAAATTAAAATTAAATTAATAATAAATGAAATTTAAACCTGAAATATTATTTAGCTTGAAAGGTTTATTAATAATAATATTTTTAGATTTATTAAATTTACAGTGGGTTCTCGAACACGGACCCTAGAATCACTGATAAAACTAATATTTTATTATCGATTTCATAATTAGGTTTTTTCAAAATATTAAAACAATGAACGTATCATAAAGTAATACTATTGTTGTTTTTAATTCAAACAATAGTAATGGCTATATTATTTAGGCTAAGAATAATGATAATTTTATATGAAATTATAATTTAAAATTAAAATATAATTTTTATCAACTTTAATATCTCGTTTATTATTATTTGTAGTGCCGTGCTGTAACTTTTGGGAGCTTGTGCAGAAAACTAAAAATATTGAAATTTTTAAAATTTTAATTTTATTGAATTCATTTGTATTGATTTTAATAAACAAAATTATAAAAATAAATTATAAAGCAATTTTTTAGCTCTTTTCGTGGCAAATTCATTAATCATATCATTGTAATCAATTGTTCTGGTTATTCCATTTTCAATCGACATGACTGCCAATCAATCTTTGTTTTCTTTCAATTCGTGATATTTTTTTGCCATTGGAGAAATTTTTGTAGTGTATTTAATATCTGGGGGGTTGTTGCCCATTCGATGAATACAGCGCTTATTATTATTATTATTATTATTATTATTATTATTATTATTATTATTATTATTATTATTATTATTATTATTATTATTATTATTATTAATGATAATTTTTGTTTTGTAATTCTTAAATTAGAAATCTAAATGTTCTCATAATATATAATTATATATCAAAGATGTATTGGCGGTTAATTATTAAATAATTGGTTATTTTGAAAGATGTTTCAAATGAAGCTTTATTATTAAATTATAATGGTTACTTGACATTTTTGATGTTTTGTTAAGTTTTTTGTAGATTTCATTAGTTATTGCTTTGAATTTTCCCATTTTTAAATCTATTAAAACTTTTACTTGATAAATTTATTGAACATTTCATTGAAGTTCATTTTATTGATAAATTAACTTGTATTTTATTTTTGAAATTTTTAACCGTTTTTTTGTTCACCATTGCTTTAAGGTACGTATTTCTTTCCTGTTCATGGCAATAACTCGGTAAACTGAATTTTGATCTATTCTTCTCGCATCTGACCAAACTTCTAAACATTCTTTTCATAATTCAGATAGCCATTCTAATTAAAAATTTTATTTTCATTATAAAACATGATTTTGTTGAAGAATATTTATCAAATCGAATTTTACAAACGATTATTAAATTTAGAAAATTATAAAGGAAGTTAAATAATAATTATACATTTCGTTGGTTTTATTGTTCTAAGTAAGCTTCATGCAGAGAAGATAAGAAAATGATAATTTAGCGGTGAGGCTGAAAATCGTTAGACTTGTTTAGTAATAATCAAGCCAGGATAACCAGCTTTTTTAATTCTCTAAATAATTCTAAGCAGTCTTTTTTTGTCTTACCATTAACTTCAAAACCGTAAAACAAAACTGATTCTCGACAAAGACTAATATTTTCTTGCAAACATATAGTAGTATAAAATCTATACTATAGGCCAGTGTTTCTCAAACTTTTTTCAACTCATAATTTCAAAGTAAAAATTCAATTTCCCTAAAATTTTTAAGATTCTAACGCATAATGTAAATTAAAAAATAAATAACATATCGTAAAATATTATTGTTTTCCTAGTATTTAATTTCTGAAAAATACGTTTTAAAAAATTAATTAAAGTTTATAAATACACTCAGTCCAGTTTTTGACACGATAGATATGTTGCCAAAGAATTTGTATAAAAAAATCATGTAAAAACAAAACAAAGTTAATTGCAATTATATAATTTAAGGTATTTCCCATAAATAGTAATTGCGAATGCAACAAGAAAAGATTCCTTAGATTTTTGTTATCGTGTAAAAAGAGAATGATTTTTTTTAAGATTCATGCAATTTCAAAATCATGTAAAAACTGACCTAGGTGTAATGAATTAATTTGGAACTCTTTATCAAGATCCCCAAACCTCTCTATTTGTAACAACTTTGTTTCGATTATCTTTTTATACAGTATTTTAAATTTTAAAAATGCTTTTACTACCGATATTTCAATATATAAATAAACTTTCCGCCTCACAAAAGGGCCTGAATACGTGTTATATCACTTATATCAATGAAATTAAAAAAGTCATTCAATTATTATAAAGTACAAAAAGAAAATGAAGACGATATTTAGTTCACGTGAAGCGATTTATTGAATTGATAAGTTATTAAACTTCCAATAAGTTAATGCAAACTCTCTTTTGATTTCTGAAAGTACTGCCTGGCGTGCTAGTATTTAAAATATTAAGAAAGGCATTTGAGTTTATATATTATTTCCTATTATTTGCACTTTTTGGATAATGATTGTTTACAAGAAATACAATGAATAATTGTGAAGAATCAATTTAATTGAAACAAAACTAAATTTCTTGAACGCCGCGTCACAGATCGGATTTAGTAGTTATTATGTAACGGTGATCATTAAACTTTTTGCTGTTTTAATGCGCTTTTTTCTTGACCAAGCAGGTATTTCGGTTAAAACTGTCATTTTTGAGTTTAACAAATTATTACGTCAAAAATCTCAAATGCTAGTTTTTAATATGATAAATATTCAAATTATTCATTTCATATATTTTACAGCAGCAAAGAAAATGTATGAAAATATTTAGCCTGCCCTCACATGCTAAATTAATTTATATACATTTTTCTATTTTGAAACATATTTTAGTCTGCGTTGTTGAAAACGTTGGAATTTCATAACAAAACGTTTTTTCAAATGTTTTAAATGAAAATAATTCTCATAGTTTTCTTGCATAAACACATTTAAAAACAAGTAATATGGTTCTTTGGATTGGCTGTTGAATATTATAAATATGCAGTTTCTGATTCAAACAAATATTTTAAAATCGAGTCAAAAGTAACTATAAATTTAGTCGGTTATTTATAAAAATAATTCTCGAGGAAAAGTTTAGTTGTTCCTAAAAATAAACTAAAAGTTTTGAAAATAATAAGTTCTGTCAATTTTCATTTGATTTCTATTTCATTAGTGGAGGGGTTCTTAACCAGGGTTACATGCACCACTAATGGTGAGGGATAAGATTTAGGGGGGTGTCGGACGAAACAATCAAATTGAAGTAGGTATTGTGATATTTAGTTGTGCCGCACTATTTCGAAATCATTTACGAACTTTGTGGTAGTTGTCGACGTACTGTGCAATGCAACCAGTTCTACTTGTATGCCATTTCCATTTTTTGTGTTTATGAAAAATTATACAATTCATCTAAATATATATTTAAAAAGGCTTATTTTTGAAAAACATTGAAAAATTTGTGTAATATCAAAATATTTATTTATAATCTATAATGAAGACAAGAAAATGATGAAATGAATCTATCAATGGTGAAGAAGATAAAAGATTTTATTGATTGTAAAGATTGACTTAATCAATTTAAAATTAATAAAATAATATAAGTTGAATCTTAACATCAATTTTTAATTAAAAATTTATGAAACATTAATTTAAAACGTTTTTTATGTAGCTACATGTAAAAATATACGTTTTATAAATATGTTCAAAATTTACAGCTGGTGTGGGTTTATATTAACATTATAACGTCTCCCTTACAATAAATGTCTTCCTTAAATGTAAGCTGCATAAAGCGCTTTCGTTATGCTCTGAATTATTGATTGAACCATGTATTGTATGCGCCTACTGGTAAAAATAGATCCCATTATGTCCCATCTAAAATGTCTAATGGCACACATATGTCCCGGCCTTTTGTGTAAAAAAGCGTACCCTACATTCATAAAATTATTATTTCTTAATATTAGTATTCACATTTACGAAAAATTTGACCTCAGATATAACACAAGTAAATGAAAAATAAATCGGACTTTAAAGGGTTAAAATTCCAAATAATTATACTGTTAGAGGATACAATTAATTCTTCAGTCATAAAACAAGGGTTTTCAATAAATAATTCAAATTTTAATCTAATAATTCTCATGTCGACTGATTTAACACTTTCACTGCCGGGTGGTTTATACAGGCTACGCCATCAAAATAAATAAAAAATTATTCATCTTCTTAAGCTAGGAGGTATTGCTACATAATTTTTAAGAAAAATTATTATTTATTTTGCCTTTGTTTTGTATATAGTATATGCCGTTAAAATCATTACGAATATGTTTTATTTTATTTTTTTTTATTTGGTAATTTTAAAATAATTTTGATTCTTAAATTTCCTCTTCACATATTCTATAAAATCTCCATTGTATTATTAATTTGATGTAAAAATTTCCTTATAATATCTAATATTCTATTTTTATTTCGTTGTTTTTTGTTTTTCTTAATATAAGTATTTTTTGTATCCACGAATTTATAGTTTATAGGGAACTGATGTATAATAAACTTTCTTTATTTAGAAACTGTACTATCGACGTTAATTTGGCTCCCGTCTAAGGCGTTCATGTTAGGAGTCAGAATAGAATAACTTCGAAAATTATATATTAATCAACCATGCTAATTCTTGTAGAAATTATTGTCTTCTTATCATTTCTTTATTACTAAATTTCTAATTCTAATTGTCTTTTCATATTCCGAATACATTACGAGCAAACCAACGAAATAACCGGACTGCTGATTTAAAGACTAAAATGCTTCCATAATATTGAAACTACTGAATATAAATATGTTGAATGTACGAAAAACGGAATTTTTAAGAAAATTTAGGAGTGATAATGTCATTTCATTAAGGTTTAGATCTTTTGCCTTTCAAACTATATCATTAATTTACGAATAATAATTGATAAAGGAACCTTTTTATTGAACGTTGGGCAAATATGAATTAATTATAAATTTGTGTTACATTTCAATCAGGAAATGATTATTTGGTTCGTTAATTTTAGATTTTTATTATAATTAATATCAAACTGATAATCAAAACGTAATATTGTATCACTTCATACGTGATAAAAATTATTTTCATTTTGAAATTCCATCAAGATTTTCTGTTGAAAGTTTATAAATGTCAAATGCTCTAAAGTAACATCCGAAGTTCAAATCGTCAAACACATGGATCCAACAGCACCAATTATATGTTCCTAAATATATAATAATATCTTGCTTATTGTTTAAGTTTTATTCAAAACGTTTTCACATGGAAAAATGACAGAGTTAATTTATCATATCGTAAAGAATAACACTTATCAACTATGCATCATTACTTTTGTTGACATTAGTTCTATTTTCATTTATAAAATTTAGAACTTTACGGTCTTTTGTATAAAGTTGTGTACAATTTGCTAAAATTATCACCATTAACAATATTTACCTAGTCGCTGATAGTCAATTAGATGCGGCCCACGAAAAAAAGTTTCTTCTTTTGATAGGAATAAGGAGAACGGTTTTTACAAGTCAAACAAACAAAGTATAACTTTTTTTCAAATTTCACCATTGATTTCTTTTCCGTTGTATTTATTAAAAAGCTTGAAGACTATGAATCAGTAATATATCAAAAACATCGATATATTTACTGATTCATAGTCTATGCCATTGTTTCTCAAACGGTGTGCCGCGAAATTTTTTTTTCCCAAAAATGTTGGTAATAAAAAAAATTTACAAAAACTATATCAAGCTTTTTACTATGAAAAAGCCGCTTCTGTGTATGAAAATTACAAAGAATTGTCTTTATTACCTTATAAAACTCTCTCGTAATCATATAGACAAAAAAGTAGCTTTTTTATATATCATTTGAAAGTCAAATAATTTTTAAAAATATTTGATTTTTGGGCAGGTGTGCCGCGAGCGAGAAAAGTCTGAGAAACGCTGGTCTAAGCTTTTTAATATATATATATATATATATATATATATATATATATATATATATATATATATATATATATATATATATATATATATATATATATATATATATATATATATATATATATATATATATATATAATAAACTTTTGTTTTCTTGATCTTGTTATCTTTTTCATTATTTTGTCTTATCCAGGAATAATTATGACATTCATTAAAACGTTATCGAAAATCTTGGTACAGAAATTTCAGTATAGAGAAGTGTTCCTCAAAGTTATCGTTAAAATATCTGATAGTGTTTTTGAGGTACAAGTGAGCCTTCAGTTTAGTGACTTAAATATTTGTTAACCAAAAACTTATCCAATTGACTATACAAGTATTTCTAATCCATCGTCTCAAGAATTATACATTTTGGCTATTAGTTCATGCTATTCGAACGGATGTATAATATAAGGGCTTATTTATTTTCCAATGAAGTGCAAGCTACAATCGACATATCTAAAAAATCAAGACAATAGTTAACAGCGGGAATGTTGCGTAATATAGACAAATCGGTAGAACAACGCTGGATTCATCTTTCTACTTAGTAATTGTTTAATTTTACTGACTTAATTGGTATTAATTGGTATTAAATTGGTATTAAAGCAATCTGGTTTATATATGTAAAATTTTATTTTTAAAACATATCTTTACAATTTTATATTCAATCTATTATACTTTGTATTTTCAAAAGTTATTCACACAGATATACTTATGATATTATTATTAGTTGAGTTTACCTATAAGGTAGCAGTGAAAAAAAACTTTGAAAAGAAGTCGGAAGCAAATTTTGAAAAATCTGGTTTAGAGTAATGCATTTCACTTTCATTAATATTCTTTAACTATGAATATAGTAGAAGCCAACGACTTAACACAATAAAATAAAAGGCACATTAGGTCATAATAGAGAGAATTCAGTATGCAATTTTAAGTTACCTGTACTTTTGTTTGGGCACAAAATTTCGATAACATGCAATTTGCAAACAATTGTTGATTCAATTGTTGATTTCCCTAGAAATAAGTTTAAGGTTTTGAAACACGATTTTCAAGTTCTTTTCGAATGTTTACAATAACTATATTTTCTTTGACAATTTGTAGAATTTTTCACTACTATAAATGTTAAGTACTTCTTTAAATTTATTTTATATTGTCGGAATATTTTAATAGAAATGGGTAAGTGTATAAAAAATTCACCAATGAGACTTTTAAAACTTTATATTATCCTAATTTGAGCTCAGCGTTCTTAATAAAATACGAAGACTTATTAAACAAAATAATTAATTCTAAAATGGTTTTAATATGTAAAATCTCAAACTTTTCTTAAGCTAATTTGCAGTATTTCATATTTCTTTGAGAATGAAACCAATAATCCTAAAAAAATATCAAAAATGTACATAAATTAGCAGTTTCGTCCTTTTTAAAGCTGTAAGTATGTGAAAATAAAGCTCAAGTTAGTAAAATGAATTATGTTTCTTTCATTAAAATCTTATCTTTTCTACTGCTGATCAATTTTTATTTTCAATTTACTTTATATTCTTTTGCTTCCAAACGAATAAATCAATATTTGTCTGATATTTAACATGAATTTTCGACACAGCCTTTTTCAAACATAAAGGTTTTCTTTTTGAAGATATTTAATTTTATACAAACTTTGATTATGAATGTCGAATTAAGGAAACTTACAAGTTAACTTACAAATAAATCCAATTTTCTGAACAATTATTTAGTATTATTATTTTTTTGACAATATCTCACAAATGAATCTTTGCATTCAGCCAAGGTTGTCATGTGGAGAATATTTTAATAATAGAATTATTGCCACAATAATCGAATGAATTATCCATACTCGATCTCGTGTTGATTTTATGTAAATAATAAACCGTAATCTTGTTTATATTCGTTGATCACAAGTTCAAGACAATTAACGTCATTCGTCTGATTTATGAATTTTGATGGATATATATATATATATATATGCATCTGATCAATATGTTTTCTGTTGACATGCGCAGTAACTGTTAATGATAATGAGTGAAAATATTTGCATTTATCATCAGTCGAAGAAATTAATAAAATATCTATATTGAAAATTTGATCTTGATCATTGTTTAATCTAGAGTAAATGCTCGTTTTTAAATGGTCATTAAAATTCGACCAATCAGCTTAATTATCGCAAGTGATTTATGGAGTGATTAAAAGAAAACAAAAAGTTGACATTCGATAAACAACTATAATAAAATTATATGGTTATAAGATTTCAAAGAAATATCGAAATATTTGTAATAATAATTGTAATTTTTACGAATCATCATAAAAATATTACATTGATAATTTCAAGTAAGAAACTGATAATTAAATTAAATTTTTTTCAAAGAAATATTTTAGTCGTAGTCAATTTGAATTTTATTTATTATTTAGTTCTTTTAAAAATATTTATTTGTACATTCAATTCTCTTTTTATGCGATTTTGAAATAATGCGGTGCAACAAAATTTTTTTCCCTAATACACCCTAATACAATGAATAGACACATCTATAATTTTAAAAAAATCAGTAAATTTTTATTATATAAACAAACAAACTTACATATGTGCTTATTTAGCGTTGCAATTAATAAACGCATTATAATAACAACCATATCATAAGAAATTATTTCACTAGCCAAAGAAATTGGTGGTGAAGGTTTTAATAAACTTGGCGAAAACCATGTTCAAGAATTGCCTGTGGACGAAGCCTTAAGTGATAATGACATTTATTAGGTGCTATCGAAAATCCTGCAGAAGGCAGTGAACCAGAAGAAGAACGAGTCTCACGTAACGCAAATTTAATTCGGGAAGGCCTTGAACTTTCCAGTAAATTGGAAAATTTTTCCTAGTAAATGATGACGTTTCAGAATGTGCCTTCAAATTCCAAAATGATCTGAAATTTTGTGTATCAGGCTACCGAGAACTCTACAAAGAATTATACAAACAATCACAGTGTTTAATTACTAACTATTTTGTCAAAGAAAAAAAATCAATCAAAATTCTAGAGAAACCATTACCATGTATGAGGTGATTATATCTTCAAGTGCTGAAAGTTATTTCGCACCGATCAAGAAGCGAATTCACACATTATCAGACAGTGAAGAATGATCTATTTTCTTTCTATATTACGTTATTTACATGTATTTATGTTGTTCAATACTTTCTGCAATTTTCCATGATTTTTCAGGATATATCTTACTTTTTATGCGATCTCTCTCTCTCTCTCTCTCTCTCTATATATATATATATATATATATATATATATATATATATATATATATATATATATATATATATATATATATATATATGTGTGTGTGTGTGTGTCTTTTGTTCGAATTTCCATGGAATTTATCTATCGCATAAAAAGAGAATTAAGTGTTATTAAAATTTTACTACTCAACTTCAATTTAATTTATTTGTTTTAAATTTAATATTCTTAATGTTTAATTTTAAATTTATTTTTAAATCCCCTTATAATAATTGTTTTTAACTTACAACAGTTTTTTGACAATAATAATAATAATAATATATTTATTAAAATATTGACTATGAATCAGTAAAGATATCGATGTTTTTTTTACTGATTCATAGTCAATTTTTTAATAAATATAATGTCAATTCAAAAGAAATCAGAGGTGAAAATTGAAAAATATTTTTATTACAATAATAATAATGTATAATTCCGCAATGTTTATTAATTGAAAATTTACAGCCTAAAAAGTCCGGTCCAGTTCACTCAAATATGAAATTTAGCTGATCTTTGCAATTGAATTATAATAATAATCAAAAAAAATTAATTTTTATTAAAGTTAAGTAAACTAAATTTTGATCAAATATGATTGGAAAATTCCTATTCAATTTTTTTAAAAATATTTTTATAATTTGAATGAAACATATAATATTGAAAAATAACTATGTAAAAGAATCAAGAGATTGAAAAATTGACAATGATTTTCATTGTAAAAGTGCAGACATTGGAGCCGAAATTCATAATCATTCATTTGTCGGTTATTAGATCAAAGGTTAAATTTACGTATGTAGATTAAAGTTCAACGAACAATTGCCAGTTCCGTTTGAACCAGTGGAAAATAAAATAACCTTGTAAAAATATGTCCAATTAATTACTTTATAAAAAACTACAAGCAAAAGTAATTTTGTACTTTTGCATTTTTATTGATTAAAATCTTTTATTTCTCAACTCATAAATTTTTATTGTTATCGTTTGCGATTTTTTATTATGCGTATTTTACTTTACCGAAAATAGCTATTCTATTTTTTTTACAACTGTTGATTTGTTAAATTGGAATTTGTTTCTGAAAATTTCTTTTTCGGTTGAGATTTTTGTGGAAAATAAATTATATTGACGAATGATTAGTTTCTAATTACCAATTTTTATCTTTTTCACCATTGATTTTTTCTCTATTTTCCCTATCTTCGTTTTCTTCAATGTAAAAGCAAAATATTGATCTTTAGTAACCACAACGTTAAAGATAATGTCCATGCACCAACAAAAAGTAATCAATCTAGCGCAGTTGCCTTAAATGGATAATTTGGTATAACTTTTCTGGTGTAATTATTTTCATCTATTGATAAGATAAATTTCTAAAATATTAAAGCAAACAGCATTTTAAACAAATAACATTTTAATATTAAGATGTTAAACGGATGGTTTTTTTTTCGTATTTATAGTAGAGCATTAAGTGTCTTCGAAATATGTCATAATATGTCAGGAATGTCAGATTTTATGTTTATAAACAAAACAGTTTCATTAGGTTTCCATTATTTAAAAAAAATTAGTATTATATTTAAATATTTTTGATATTTTAATTTTTTGATTTAATTTAGATTATGACAAGTTTTTGGATTTTTATTCAATACTTTCGGAGTGATTTTTTTATTGAAATTTCATTTTAATTAATAGTTTTAAATGAAATTTTAAAAATATGATTTTAATGCCATATAATTTAGGTGGTCTTTATTTTATCACAAATATTCAATTCTTATATTTAAATAATTTCTAAAATAAATTTTCCCCCATACATTTTTGAACTCACTAAATTAATTAACCATTAAAATTAATCTAAAATATAATTTAAATAATTTTTATTCCATCTGTAATAAATAAGCTAAGATTTGTAAATTAACACTTGATAAATCCTGTTCTCAAAATTTGTGACTATTCTTAATAATTTTATTGATCGGTAATCATTTTATAATAAAATATTATTTTTGTTTAATCCTGTTTTATCATTTATGTATCATAAACTCAACTGAATTTGTTTGAATTTATATTCTTTTTACATGATTATTTATTTGAAGAATTTTTTTCAATTTGGAAGATTATACCACGTAAAAATTTATAGTGTTGTTCTTTTTACAGAGTGTAATTCATTAGTAAATAAAAATGAATTCGGATTAATTACATAATTACGTAATTATTCTAGAGGAATACTGTTGAGGTCCAATATCTACCTACTTCATTGTCGTTACAAAATTGAAATATCAATGCAGTATATACAATTGCCATAGTCCATAAGGTTTCGTACACATTTTGTGCTTAGTGGCAATTTCAGCACTTGAATTTAAAAATAACCGTATCACATATGAATGTAATAATCATTGATAAAATGGAGTTCTTTCAACTCCAAAAAACGATTTGCAAACAATTTCAAATATTTATAAATGAATATAACTAAAACATCAGGTCGTATCTTTTAACATACTGTTAGTATTTAAGAGTTAAATTTCTGCTCACTGCTTAAAATTCATCAAAACAATATAATAAAAGAAACTATCCGAGATTAACATCTTTGTTTTTGAACAACATAAAAATTTAAAGAAAAATCACAAAGATAATAAAATAAATTGTAATATTTTGCATAAAAAATAGGTATACAAAAACAAATATTTAAACATACATGGCAATGATTTAATTATAAGATAACGCCAATCAAACATTCTTTTCACGATTAATTTCGACAGTTTTCCTGTCATCATCAGGTGGGATATAATAACTCATTAAATTTAGGATTTTAAGCAAATTTAATTATATATAAAAAATTTTTTTCATTTTATAAAAAAATATATTATTTTTTATAATTTTAACATTTATTTTATAAAATGAAAAAATTTTTTTATATATAATTAAATTTGTTTAAAATCCTAAATTTAATGAGTTATTATATCCCACCTGATGATGACAGGAAAACTGTCGAAATTAATCGTGAAAAGAATGTTTGATTGGCGTTATCTTATAAAAATAAATATATTTTTTAAAATTTTTTTTATCAAAACCAAAGTATATCCTTTAATGCTATAATCCTTACAATAGTCTGTTGAAAAATATTTGTTTAATCTTGTTAGATAAATTTAAAAAATAAATTTTTATATTTTTAATTATCGTAAAACTAGATCAATAAATTCAATTCAAAGTAAACACAACTTTTCAGCACAGCCTTTATTAAGTATTATTTAACTAACTTAATAATAATAAAATTATGAAAGAACCCACTTCCGTATTAAAAAAACAAACAAATTTGAAAATAAACATAAACCAATATATATTTAATTTTATTAAAGAACAACAAAATATAAAATTTTTAAAATGCAAAAAGTACTTATTAGCTATATATACCCTCTTGATAATAAATACGGTATTTTCAGGTGGTCAAGAACGCAACTATTCAACGCGTTCCTAAATATTTTTCAAATGAATAATATGTAACATATTGTCTATTTATGTGTGTTAACAGTATTTTTTAAATAAATTACAAAAGGGGTTGAAATCTGAGCCTGATTTGGATTACCGAGCACCCGGAATCAGTCCCGTCTCCCCCATTTGTTACCAGGCCTGTGTATTATATTTATAGTTTATTTTTATATATTTTTAGTTAGTGTAAAATTTTAAATACTTAAAGAATAAAAAATAATTTCTGTTAAAACACGTCAAAATTAAATTGTTTTAAATCTCTGATTCTTTATAGAATATTTCTTATTTTCAGAATCGGGATTTTTATAGATTATTAACGAAAAGTGATATCCCTAATTTTTTGTTACAGATCTATTTGTTATATATTTGTTCTTTCTTTGATTATAGATTAGTTTTTATCTTTATGCTCTAAAGTTTTTATGAATTATTTTATATAAATTATAAATAAATTCAATTTATAAATTATTATACTGTATTTCAATAAAATTAATGATGTAATAATTCTAGATCATCTAGAACAGATTTCGGAGTTGAGAAATTGTTAATGCGGTAAGTTTAATTAAGAATTTTCTGATAATGTTTAATTTCATCCAGTATCCTTTATCCTGTATCAATTTGTCTATAGTTTGGATTTTGTCACGATATCAGCACTTTTTTTATAGTCTGAAAAATTAATTTGAAACAATTTAACATTAAAAATATACTTGTTTACATGACGCCCTTTTACAAGACAATAATCAAAGCACCTTTAATTAAAATAAAAATTGAAAAAATTGTTATTTTCCATAAAATATTTTTGGAAAATTAATATAAACTAATTTTGATAAACAATAAAGATTAGATACTAAATTTAAGATTTTTAAAATTTCTTCATCCTCACCCTTGTCAAATTTGGAATCTGTTTCATAATTCTTTAAATAATAATATTTATTATATTTTCTGTAATTCAGTGCATTATTTTCTTTTTCTGATTATTTTTAGATACGTTATTTTCGTTGGTTTTTAAATCAGTTTATTCTTACTCATGTCAATCATCATATATTTTGCACGACTAGATTTAAATGTGTCTTATAATAATAATAATAATAATAATAATAATAATAATAATAATAATAATAATAATAATAATAATCAACTTATTTTTTTATTAGTATTATTATTATTGTTAAACAAGTAAATGACAATATATTATTTTTCTGTAAAATATTTTATAATCGAAAATTTTCATTTAATAAATATTTTGTAGCAAAGGTTTATCTTATCATTTACTTGTTTACCATTTAATTCATGCTGATAACACAAAACTATCAATTTTTATAAATTATTATTATTATTGAATTATTCATTTTAGCAATTATTTTGTGAAAACTTGAGCACTGCACAAATTCATAAATATGATGTTAGGAAATAATTATAGTAATTTACCCATTTTTGCCCGAATTTTTTTGTGATGACATTTTCTTTGAGACGTAATTGATGGAAATAAAAAAGCACTGCTCACTCTAGCAGGTTCAAACCTGCAAAAATAATATAAGACACGATCTCCACGCTTGCTAGCTGTAGACTGTTGCAGTCTAAATTTTTATTGCGCCGAGAATAATGGAGTGGGGATAAAAATACTAAATGTTCCAATATTGGAACACTGGGCAAAAATGGGATATAATGAATTTAAATTACTGGCAAATTAAATTTAATTTAATTGTTTCAATGAAATTGATGCATTATCAAGATAATTCTTTGTACTAGTTTACTTATCTAACAAATTCCTTGAAAAAATTTCTAAATACGTAGACTTAAATCAATATAGAAAATGAATAATTGTTTTAAAAAATAAAAGAATTTTTTTATTACACTAAACCGGTATTTTGTGATGTTCTTTATTTAATCTGTTTGCTTACCAATAAAATGCCTGCAGTTCACTTGTTCCAAATGTTTCTAGAGGTAAAATTGCAACTGTATTATTAAGTACAAATTTATTTAAAACAAACCCACCAATTTTATTGCATTTGATCGAATGAATCATTACTGAAAATCATGACTTGAACAATTGTAAGTTCAAAAATGGATGCATAAAAGGACCTAAATACAAAAATATTATTCAATTTACTTACATCTTGTATAGATTTGACTTAATTGGTTCATTTTTATATGGATCACTTTAATTCATTGATCTTAATAATCCCGGTTGTATTGCTAGTAAAATTTTGGGAACATTTTACATATGCAAATAACCCATCATTTTTGTTTTTATTTTGACAATTAAAATGATTCACGCCTGAATCTGGCGGCATTTTTAGTTATAATCTACCTTTCAATAATTTGTTTATATTTTGTCAATCTGTCATGGAATTTTTACCGATAATTACACATTGAAAAAATATTTATAAGGTTCAAAGTTCAATGAAATTACATGTTTGATAAAATGTTTATTTTACGTTTATTGATTTTGTTTAAAGTTTATATTTGTATTTTTCAAATTGTTTATTTAACAACACTTCATTTAAACCAGGGGTTCTTAACCAGGGTTACATGCACCACTAATGATGCGGGATAAGATTTCTGGGGGTGCGGGACGAAACAATCAAATTGAAGTAGGTATTGTGACATTTAGTTGTGCCACACTATTTCGAAATCATTTACGATCGTTTTGGTAGTGTCGACGTACTGTGCAATGCAACCAGTTTTACTTGTATGCTAACAGCAGCACAAATCCCCTCATTTGACAAGTTCCATTTTCGACAACAGATGTCTTGAATCGTGAATTTGTGTGTAAAATAACTGCTATTCTAAAATATTTTTCAAATTTCAAATTGTTGTAATTCGTCATATTAGACTTATTTGGTATAAGAAAATATTCCAAAATTCCATTTCTTTTCAATATTAATGACATTGATAATGAAGATTTACTCAAAGATCATCTCATTGAACTTCACAGTAGAGCATAGGATGCTATGCTTTTTGAAAAGTCAACTCTTATAAATTTTTGGTCTACGCAGCTAAAATCATTCCTAAATCTTGCGAAGATAGCGTTGAGGTACTTGTTCCATTCGCCACTACCTACCTCTGCAGGATTTTCAGCTCTAGTAAATATTTAAACTAAAAATAGAAATCGTCTAAATGTCAGTGATGACATGCGCATTGCGCTTTCAAAAGTTGAGCCTCGCTACCTAGAAATTATTAGAAAAAAAGAGCAACAAATTTCACATTAAATTTTGCTCAGCTTTGTGTGTTACTTAATTATATTTTGAATTGTAATTATTAAATATTAAATGTAGAAATAAAGTATTAGAATTCATTTAAATTTTTGATATGGCGTTAATTTAAACCTGGAATCCCCCGACAAATTTAGGGGTACTAAATCACTTTATAAAATTCAAAGCGGTAGGGGCTTTGAAAAAGGTTAAGAACCCATGATTTAAACAATTTAACAATGTAATTTATATAATGTTTGATCAATAAAAAAATAAATAATAATAATATAGTATATAAATGTTAATATATATATGTTTTAAAAATCTTTTTGTCGGTGCTGTCTGGTGGTTTCTGGTTCCAAAAATATTAAAATATAAAAACATAACTTTAGTGATTTAATAAATTATTAAAATTTACTTAATAATGGTAAATTCTGCAAATTTCTTCTCAAATATGTATTTTAAATCGTGAATAATTAATAAAATTTAGCACATTGATCAATCAGTTCAGTGCTGTAAGTTGCTTTTTTTTAAAAATCGCTTTGATTTTAAAGAGCAATTGGTAAATGAAATAAACTCTTTTTTATTTATTTTCAAAAGATTTTTAATGCAATTTTTAAAAAAAAGATTTATTGAAAATTTAAAAATAAAGTAATAAATGTTAAATTTGGTATGTTTTTTCTGTTCTTTTTCGACAAAATACAAATAAAAAAGCAAATTTTAAAAATATTATCTATGTAATATTAATCAAAATAATACTCGAAGAAAAGAAAATAAAATGAAAAGAGTTTGTATATAAAATTAAATTGGTTAACGTTTATATGAATTAAAATAATCAACATTTAATTTTTTGGCAATGTATTCGGTGCATTTACGTAAGTCCGTAATTTTAGCACATAAAATAAGTGGGATATCATTGATATCATTGAAGCTTGCGATTAAAGTCCATTGCAAAGATGAAATCTTGAGACACCCAATTCCGAAGTTTTTCTATTTATACTTGAAATTTTTATTTTTAAATATTTAAGTCGATTAAGAAAACACAAAAAAACAATGAGAAAATTAAAAAAACAAAATATTAAACTTCTAATAAAATTTAGTAATTTTAGAAGATAACATTATCATTGAATTCTCAATTATGTTTAGATCTTGACTTCTTTTCCAAAATATCTTTGACAATTTTACATATGTATAAATTATTTTTTCAATAAATAATCTAAATGTATTGTTTACACGAGTTTTTTATTTATTAGCTTTATAGTTTAACAAAAAAAATTTGAATTTAATTTATATAATTCTGGAATTTATGTGAATGTTTAGTGAAAATAGTGAACCGGAAAAATCTGAAGTGTCTACTCGACGGAAACCCGGGAGACCACCAAAAATTCATCCACCTGGAACAATTAATGGCATTCTTGCTGAATGTGCAGTCTGTCAGGACAAGTACGAAAGTTTTATTTACATTTTTATAAAAATAATAATAATAATATATATTATTATTATTATTATTATTATTATTATTATTATTATTATTATTATTATTATTATTATTATTATTATTATTATTATTATTATTATTATTATTATTATTATTATTATTATTACTTAAACAATCACAAAATTATATTCATGGCAGCTATGTAGTTACAATACCAAAATCGTGACATACCTATAAATAATAATGCTCAAAGATTGATATTGCGTTATGTTACAATGCATTAAAAATCAAAAAAGTTATTTAGATTATTTTTGGCTTATCTATTATATATTTCGTTTATACTATAAAGTTGTTTTCTGAATTTTTATATATTTTATTTATAAATTCGTAAAAAAAACTCAAGATTTATTAAGAAAAAAATATTGATGAAATTTGTAAGGAAATCCCATAGGAGTGAAACATCAATAGGTTCATTTTGAATTGCGTTTTATTATTCTCAATTAGTAAACTAATTTTAATCAAAATATAAATCAAGAAAAATCGTACACATTCTTTAAATTTTCTTAATCAAGGATGAAATTTGTGTTAAATAGAAATATTGATCTGTGGTCGAAAATTAAATGAAGATAAATGAAAATTTTAATGGCTTTTAAATTTATTTGTCCATTATTGATCGAATATTTTATTTAAAAGTATCTGAAATTAATATTTTTATAAAATATTTATATTTCATGATATTTGTTTTATTAATAGGGCTACTGGATTGCATTACTCTGTTATGACTTGTGAAGGTTGCAAGGGATTTTTTAAAAGGTAGTTTATTATTATTATTAAACAAGTAAATGGTAATATTAGCCTTTTGCTGCAAAAGTATATATTCAATAAAATGAAAAACCTTTTGATTATAAAAATAATCCTTATCAATTTCTTGGAATTTAGCTGTTTCAATTTAAAATGCTTTTTGATCTTCTTTTAATTTTTACTTTTTTCTCTTCTCATTGGTTGAAATAAATCAAAATAAAAGTTTTTTCAAGAATTCGAAATTAAATTTACTGAAAATATAAGAATATTAAATTTTTAAATCTTTTATAAGTAGTTTATAATTTTTTAATAAAAAATATCAGAAAAGATGTGTTTGTAAAATTTTTTTAATAACTATATACATAATTATCATTTTATTTTTATTCCTAATGATTCTTAAATGTTTACTTACTTAAAATTTGATCTATTTATTTTTAAGATTTAAAGAAAATTGTTTTTTAAAAAATCCTCAAGGTCAATAACAACTAATTAGACTGATGATTTCATTGATTTCTTCCTTAGTGTTGATTGTGATGAGAATTGCCTCTTTAAATTTGACATTTTTCCTTTGAATGTTGCCATTGGCTAAGATTTCAATTAAAATATTTTTTCTTTTCTTTCTTGGTTGCAATGTTGGAGATGTCTGTATACCGAGGATTTTCAAGCAGAATTTAGATGTTCTTTAACTCTTTGGTGCAAGTTCCTGAGCGTAAGTACAATGCATATTTCTTTGCATACAGTAGACAACACTTTTTGGGGCATATTTTCTTCGGTGTCTGGCAGTTTTCCATTGTACAATTATTTTGTTTGTTTGTGTTGTTTTGCCCAAGATTTATGTGCTATACGAATTAGGCCAGTGCTTTTAAGTTCTTTCAGGATCTTGAAGTCTAGTATTTTGCTGATCAATGAAATATTCAGATAAAATTATTTCTTTTTTTTGTGTTATTTCCCTGGATCTTTTTGGCGTTGAATTTATTCTTTCAATGTCCTTACATTGATATCCGTTTCTGTGTAGGACTTAATTGAGGTTTAACTGCTGTTTATAGTTCTCTTCAGTACATCGATTGTCTATCCTTTGCTTTTCGTTTTTTATGACATTTACTTTCTGTAGGTATGAAAGTGCAGATCTTTGGTACATAAATATTTCTTTGTTGGTTGGTTTTTTGTTGAATCCGTAGGTTGGTGTATCTACTTCAATTTAATTTTTAAATCCAGTAGATTGAGGATCCGTCTGCTTCAGGATATTCGATTTCAAACCTAATATGTCGGTCAGGTGCATTGAAATATATGAAATAATTTTTCACTTCTTTTTGCTCTTGGTATTGATAAGGATATCATCTACATCTTGCGCGGAAACCGATGGATCTTATGGTCGTTAGTTTTTGTCGTTCGAGGTTATCCATAAAAATTATTGCTAACAAGCCTCATATACTAGAACCTATTAGCAGACCTTTAACTTGTTTATATATCTTTTGTTTAAATGTAAAATACGTGTTTTTGAGGATAACAGTAAGAATTTCGATGATATTCTCGGTATTCATTTCCTTTATTAACAAATTTCCTTCGCTTAATTTTTTTTTCTAAACATTTAATAGCGCCTTCTGGGCCGATAGATGTATAGTGATAAGGCATCAAGACTGAAGGTCTATTTGAATTCTCTATGGGTAGTTATCCCAGTTTCATTTTCATTTAATTTTGCCACGAGGCAGTCACCGCTTTGAAGTGTTAAAAATGTTAAATAAAAAGGTTAATGAAAATTAAATGTGTCAATTTAAAACTATTCCTTCAAGCATCGAAAATAATTTTGGTAATTAATTTTTATTTAGTTGATGTAGAAAAATATATAGAAAATAATTAAGTTGGATATAAATGCTTTATTAATATTACTGTTGGTTTGATGTCTTCTATTGTCATTATTGCTACTAAATTTTACAGAAGTATACAAGCAGAGAAAGCCTACAAATGTAGAAACAATAATAATTGTGTCATTAATAAAGAAACGAGAAATGCATGTCAAGCTTGCCGAATTCGCAGATGTTTTGAAAAGGGAATGAAAGAGAATCGTTAGTTTTATTGTAATTATATATGTACTGATTTCTTATTATCTCATAATGCCCAGTATTATTTATGTTGAAATTTGTTGATTATTAAAAAAACATATCTTCCCTACAAATTGGAAGAAATTGACTTTTCTTAAGTTGACGACAGGTTTGTTTATAAACGGCGTGTTTAGGTAAAACTGAATTTAAATTGAACATGCACAAATAAGTATTTTTACTGAGCCGAAAATGACAACCTTTAATGGTAAATATTTAAACTGTTTAAGAATATTTTAGCTTTTCATTTATTTTCATTACAACTATAGATAAAAATTTATCTTTCTATGTTACACAAATTTCCGGCACTTCATTTATTATGTGCTATTTTCTGTTTCTGTATTCTTGCTCCTGACAACATCTTAACCCCTTCACTGCGGAGGACGAGTATATCTCGTCATGAAAGTGTATTCCCATTTGCGACTGACGAGTATGTCTCGTCATGTTGTATATTGCACTTACGTAACTAATAAAATTATTTCGCACATTGAATTTAATTGCTATTGCACGCAGCATCAAAAATAACAATTTGTTTTCAAATTTAATGGCTAGGTGGCGATAGAGTAAATAAATTTTTTGGACAGCTAATTTTTCAAATTTTTGGAACCCTGTGTAATTGTTATACATTTTATGATTTTGGTACACTGTGTAATTTGTGACATGTTGAATATCTTTGGCATACACTTGTTGAGGTTGTTAAAGTAAATTATTAAATAATATATAATTGAATAGTTCCGAATAAAAAGAAAACCGAAATTGAACGAAAAAGAATGGCGGTTAAGCAGAGAAGTAATGGCAAAGAAAAATATGATAAAAACAGAACTATAAAAGGAAAAAAGACACGAAATGGAAAAATGCGCAAACTTGAGGAAGTTGAATAAAGTGAAATGTTATCGAAATTGAAGCTGGAAAACGGGAGAGGAGTAGATTAGGGGATGGTGAAGAAGACAGTGAGCAAGAAATTGTTAGAAAATGTTTAGAAAAGGTCGTAAAACATGCAAATATGAAAAAACACAAAATAATCATTAATTAATTGGCTAATGGGAAACCCGAGCTAATGAAAAGTCCGAGCCAATGGAGAACCCGAGCGATGAAGAAAACCCGAGCGTGGCAATTAGAGAGAATAAACAAACTCGGAATTTAGAGAGCAATTAGTTAAACAGTCTGGTAAACGATGGTAAACACAAGAAGAGGAATTACTAAAAGGGTCAACAGAAATATCTAATTAGAGAACGATAACTCAAGAAGTCAAAACCAATTAGGTCAAAAATAGAGCAATTACAACGATTATGGGAGTATATAAGGAAACTCCAAATTCAGATAATCGGCAGTAGCCTCGGGTGGGGAAGAAGAAACTGACAATAAGAGTTTGAGGAACAAAGCTAAGAACTAAAGGGGAGTTATAAGAGGAACTGAAGAGTTAGAAAAGGAGTATTAAAGGAGTTCGGATCAGAGAGCGGAATCAAATAAAAAGGTGAAACTTATTTTTAAATCGCACAAGGTCGAGACGTTCCAGGGCGAAGTTCGATCAGAAATTGTGAGCAAAATTGTGGTTAAGTTGTAATTATTTATTGAGAATTGTAAATTTGCTATAAAACAAATATACGTTGGGAGTTTATCAATTTTGGGACACGTGGAGTAACCAACGGTCGACGTTTTAGTATCATAAAACCCAACACACTGTTCTTTTTACACTTCGACAATCTATATTTACGGTGTTATTTTTTTGTACACAGTCTTTGGAACTCTATAAGTCTTATTATAAAAAATACTTTCTTTTAACTAAATTGCATTTCCAAATTATCCTGTCGTACACAGCATTTCTATATGGTCGCCGCGAAGGGGTTAAAAATTCTCCAATTTTCGTTCAAACAATTATTACAAAGGTGAGATATATATATATATATATATATATATATATATATATATATATATATATATATATATATATATATATAAATCACGATTTTATAATCCATTATAACTTATTCTATTTTGCAAGAGGTTTTTGAGTGGGTTTTCATGTATTTGGACGACTTTTGATGTTTGTTGTGCTGAAGTCTGAATAATTGCAAGTAGATATATTATTGACCGTTTCCTTAGACTATCTCATGTAATTTTCATACAAATTACATTATTGTAAAAATATTTACTACATATATCAAGCATAATAATTAACAAAAGACATAAATCACAAAAATTACGTGAGGATGAATTATTTAAATATTTTTTAAATATATGTTATTAGAGATAATTGAAATTCATTACATAAAATACATTCAGTGGTTAGAGACGACAGGACGCCCGGTAATAGGAAAAAGAAGTTCAATGAATCCTCTTTGTTGTCAAATAAATCAATAATCTCATTAGAAAATCAAGCACAAATCTATAAATCAAACATTTTAGACCTTCAAACGTCAATTAAACAAGAAAGTCAATGTATTGAAGAATTTAAAGATTTATCATTAGACGGATACTCAGTTCTTTGCAAAAAGCGTTTCGTTAGTTAATTTTTAATTTGAATATTGTGTAATATTTAACATTTAAATTTTAGAAAAACCTTAATTCTGAACATCCTAAAGAGATTCCTGCTTTAGAATATGAAAATATTTGTATTTCTTCCAATCATATCAATAATGGTTAGTATTATTATTATTATTATTATTATTATTATTATTATTATTATTATTATTATTATTATTATTATTATTATTATTATTATTATTATTATTATTATTATTATTATTATTATTATTATTATTATTATTATTATTATTATTATTATTATTATTATTATTATTATCCATTATTGTTAATGTTATTACAATAAAAAATTTTAAATTTCTTTTTACCCATTTCTGCAATAAAAAATTATAATCGATATTTTTTTACTAGTAAATTGTTATGTTTTAGGTGATCTTGCAATCTTTTCACTTCATTTTTATTTTCCTTTTTTTAATAATCAATTGTAATGATAACTTTTAAATTTGAGTGAAAGAACTGGCCTACCAAAATTTTTAATTATTTATATTTAAAAATATTCTACTACAAATTATCTATCAATGTCGTTATTATTGTAATTTTTCGTTATTATTAAATTAATTTTTATTTTAATGTTTATATTTTTGAAAAATTAATAATATACATTTTTTGAATGGTTAAACATTAATATTTTAGAGCTTTTATCGGGAAACTTGTCGAGTCCAAATGATATTGATGATTGGGAACTATCGCTTCTGTCGGATGTATTAGTTGACAATAATTCATCCGATGTAGTTCAGCAAATGGTCTCCGTTTATGATCAGTCGAGAGTTACAACTGATGATGGATTTTCTACATTGATCAATTGCTCAAGTAAAATTTATTAATTATTTCACTCGAATAATTGACATCAAATTAGACAACTCAGAAATGCAAACCAAAGATTGCAAACAAGAACCAAAATGCCTCATGCATCTTCTCACCAAACTCATAAAAGCTAAACCAGCTGAACCAGCATTTTGTAAATGTGCGTGGTAAACAATTTTTATTATTCATTCTATAAGATAAAAAGAACGAAATATACTATTCTAATCTGGATTTATGAGAATGCAGCGTACTTTATGATGTTTGCATATATATTGTTGATTCATTTGAACCGTTAAATTCTTAACAATGAGCCACCTGCTCTCTTTTTTCGTCGATTTGCTTCAGTTATATTGACAATGCTCATTATATGAAAATCATAAATATTTCAATAAGAACAATAAAACCACTTAAAAAATTAATTTTTTCAAAATCGAAGTATGTTTGAAGTTTTTCTTATGTCTCTTTTCAGAAAAATTAAAACATAAAATTAAGAAATTATCCTGTTCTTTTTGAATAGAATCACAAAAGAGTTCTCAAATATGGGAGAAAAATATTACATTCTTTCTGAGTCTAGATTCATTATTTACTTTATTCATTAACATTAAAACCAAGGAAAGAGTAAAGTTAAATTTTTGGGGGAGTTATAATAATCTTTTGATTAATTTTGTTTAAAAAATTTGTTTTATTGAAAATGCGTATTCAGTCACTTCTGACCTTAGGAAACTTGTTTTACTTTTATTGACTTCAGGGCGAATTTTGTACAAAATCATCATCTAATTGTAGGTTGCTATGATTTTTAGCTATTCCCTTTGCTAATTATCTAATATAATTTAATTTGTGTTTTTGAACTGAATTTGGTATTCATTGGCATTATTATGAATCAATAAAATGAAAGATTTTGCTGTCATATCGTTTAAATCTTCATAGGATCTTTTTGATCAGAAATTAATAAAGTACTATACATATCTCACGTTTTAAATTTATGTTTCTGAAACTTCTTTTATTTGTCAGATATTTGTATATGGGATGCTTGCTTGTATCAGTTACCTATAATATATCAGTTACCTATAATCTAGAAATGAAATGATTACTTTACCAATAGCAGATCAACAAAAATGTAGAAGCAAAAAAGACTCCAAAAGTATCTCAATTTTTGAAAGTAGAGAGGAGAGTAAGGTGCAGGGTATGCAGTCAGAACAAAAAACGGACACAAACATGGTACATTTGTGACTTGTGTATAGAAGGAAAGAATAACCTAGTAGAATTGCATTAAGTGTTTTCCTCTGTATTTTGAAATATAATAAAATAATTTTTTCTCGCTCAAAATGCATTTTCCTATCGATGAATATTGAGGCTCATATATGAGACAATCGGTCCATTCAGTGAACTGAACCATCATATGTCCTACGTATGAGCCATTGTAAAAAAATATCAAATGCATATTTTTGGTCAAAATACATAAAATACAAAATTCTTGATTGTTCGTGTTTCGTGTTGATTTTCAATTTTCTTAGTGGAAATATTTTATGTTCAAAAAAATATCATGTTTCCGAAAACAAGACAGTCTTATTATGTGATTAATTATTTTAAACTAAACAGACAACAACAATTTATTCTGAACTATTATTGATATAGTTTTCTTAGAAAACGCCTGATCATTAGTGATATTGGCTGAACCATTTTCAATATCAATTATTAAGAATTTGAGCATATTTTTGTAGTTCTCACAAGAAATACTTTCATCCTTTAAAGTTTAAACGAATGCCACAAGTTACAAATCTTTTTGATAACATCTTCAGAAACATGTTTGTACGGGTAGAGTCCCAATTATCACCGACTCACGTCATAAACCAACATTAAATGGCACATTTGGTTAAACACAAAATAACTGCATGGAACGCACAAATAGCTGAAACAAATAATGATACACCCGTTTGCACTGAATAAATGCATCTAAAATTTAAAATAAAATCAATGCGTGTATATTATATAAACATACAAACTTATCTGTGTGTTGATACAATATTGTTTTCAATTTGGCATTATCCAAAAGAACATACTCCCTCTGTCCAAAAATGATAGTCCAGTTTGACTTTAAATGCAATTTCTTTTATACGTAACAGTGATACTTAAAATGCAGTTTTGTTATTTGTTCAATCAATAAAATAAAATTATTTAATGTGTTTTACTGTAAAAGGTTTTACAAAACCGTTCAATTTTTTATATTCTCAATTTATATTCTCTATTTTGGGGAAAAGGCTAAAATGCAACTGGACTATCATTTTTTGACAGAGAGAGTATTATTTTATAAATTTATGTTTCTAAATAGAAACCTGTTATAAATGTTAGCAAACAAATTATAATTTTAAACAAATTTATTACCGACTTAAATTATTCATAAAGAAATAACAAAATCTTAATAGTAAATAAAACACTTATATAATGATCACGTAATTAAGCACTTTACCTAAAATAAATAATTAAAATTAAATTTGTTAATCTGACTCCTTGTACCAGTAGTCGAATAATATGACTTGAAATCACTAATTTTAAAATACATTATAGTATTATAAGAACTTTTTTTTAAAATTTCACTTATTTCTTTTCCATTGAATTTATTAAATTTGAATTTATTTATTTATTTTTAGTAAACTCTAGTGAATTTTATAATTGATTGATTTGAATAATTTCGGAATGAATTTTAATAAAGATCAGTATAAAAAAAAAATATTAATTCATTAAAAATATTCAATTTAAATATTTAATATAGATTAATTTAATTAAAATTTAATTTCTTACATATTTAAGAATCCTAAAGTTCCGGTTATATAACCTGCATCTACTGGGTTTTTTGATGTGTAAAAATTACATATGACCTGCACCAAAATAATCAACTGAATTTAACTAAAAAATGGGGCTCTCATAAATATTTAAAAATCATATAATTTCAATTTACACGGAGTACGAAAACGAGAAAGAATAAATGAAAAAGAATGAATGTGTGATCACTAGATAGAATTAAATTTTTCTTATCATTGGGTAGGTGCATCGTTTTATTGCATTATTTAAAAATCTAATATGAATTGAAAGTTAGTATTAAGAAATCTTAATAATAATAATAATAATTATTATTTTATTATTATTATTATTATTATTATTATTATTATTATTATTATTATTATTATTATTATTATTATTATTATTATTATTATTATTATGATAATAATAATGGAATTTTAATATTGATGAAACGCGTAAATTTTTATTACTTAAAATTTATAATAAAAATTGCAAAATATTATTTCATATTCAGATATTTCCAAATATCCTAATTCAGAACAGATTCTTGAATGTTTAGCTGATGAAATTCATTTAATTATTAAATTTGCAAAAAAGACACCAGGTAAATAAATTTTCATTTTATAAATATAATCTTGTTATTTATCAGAACATAAACTTAATTTCATTCATAGCACAATATCTTATTTGAAAGCATCAGTGATTTATAATTAAAAGTAAAAAATGAGTTAAAATAATAATGGAAATTTATAGATAGATAGATAGATAGATATAAGGTTTTCACTTAAAAAGCTACTGGTTACCAAAATAATATAATATAGGGTGTGGATCAATAATTTTGAAAATAATTGATATGAATTTGATATAAATAATAATTAAAACCATATTTGGTCGCTATGAAAGCTGCATGTAAAAAACAACTATCAGATGAGATAAGAAGCAAGATTATTGCAAAACATTAAGCCGGAAAATCGCCAATGCAAATAAGTGCCGATTTAGATATCAATTGTGAAGCAGTACGCAGCGTAATTAACACTTTAAAAAACGGGAAGAATACATGCTAAGAAGATTAGAGCTCCAAGGGCAAAGAAAATAACACCGGATGTCGAACAATTAATTATATTAAATGTAATTTAAATTAATAATTTCGGAACAAGTCCTTGATAAATGATTAATTAATTATTTATCGGGACTTAGAAAGGACTTGACCCATTATTTCTTGAACTTTAGGAGTTATCTATTTTGATGAATAAATTAATAAATGTATGTGATCCTCACTTAATAAAGCTTATTCTTCTTATTTTTTATTGGATTCATTTAAATTATTTTTATCGTTAAAAACATTCTGTTAATGTTTAACAATGAGCTTGGTGGTGATGAATCAGAGAATACGTGCCATGACCTGAATTTGACGATCATAGACTGATCTGAATTCGTTTCAATCTTGATTAGTTTTCATCATATTTAGGCAGAAATCGTCGACAGAGTTTTCAGTGTGATTCATTTGAGTATTCATTTCTGACTAGTTGACGTGAAATGTCACTTCTTAGACAATCCAGGAGAACTGCTTTTCGCATTTCATTGTAATATTTCTGGTATTCTCTCACTTTCAATTGCACATTCAATTAATGTTGATAGCTTTGGAATAAACAATCTATTCTCAATCTAGATGTGCTTAAAATGACTTCAAATATCTTCATCTAAATATTTAATATGTTTTCAATGTATCAAATGATTTTAATGTTCTACATATTGAATAAAACCCTGTGGATGGTGGGATTTGCAAAGCATTGTTTTTTGGCAATTTAAGCTCACTGGAAAATGAAAAACCGTAATTCTATACAAGACAAGTTAAAATAATGCCTAGTAAATAAAAACTGTCTTACGTCAGAATATAAGATAATTTCAGAGTAGTAGAAAATACCAGAAAAAATAACTTTCAAAGTCAATGTGAGTAAGAGAAATTATCTTTTCTTTTATGAATATCATGGTCTGACAACCCTAAAGTTAAAACTTTGGAATATAAAACTTAATTCCCTGTATAATATCAGCGAACTGGATTTATCTGGATTGCCAAATATTTTGAAATTACTGAAATTACAAATTGTTTATTCGTATTCTTTTACATAATTTATCCTTCTCATCATTATTTGTAATACTTCTTTTCTATGAAAAATTCCAAGAATAATACTTTTCAGACATTTTTCAGTCAACATTAAGAAATTCAAGATTTACTTCTAAAATTTGATTTTTTAAACATATTTTCTCTTCAAAATTAGAATAAAGGGTTTTGAGTTGCAAAATTATTAATGACTGATCGCATCACCGATCCTGCTCAATTCAATATGCTTTATTTACATTGTCATTATTGTCTTATTTTTTTATTATTATTATTTTTATATTAAAAATCCATTACGCATTTTATTCTTTTCTCGTCTCTTTTGTGATTCCAAAAACAATTTAATCAGTTCTTTTTTGAAAATTAATTTCAATTATTTTTATTATTTTCCATTTAGGATTTTGTGAAAGGGACATGAACCGCAAACTTGGAATTATCCACAAATATTCCCTCAATATCTTGTTCATTAGAATGATCTTTAGGTAAACTTTTTCATTTTTAAATTCAGCATTTATTTGTATACATCAAATGTATAAGTATAAAAATATTTATGCTATTATTATCCTGATTTCAATATACTGTTTGAATTTTCAATTGCTATTTAATTTACAACACGTCTATTACTTATATTTTGAGAGTAGCTTTTATTATTCATTTTCACAATAAGTTGGATTTTTATTTCGAACTTTGCTACTACTACTACTATTATTATTATTATTATTATTATTATTATTATTATTATTATTATTATTATTATTATTATTATTATTATTATTATTATTATTATTATTATTATTATTATTATTATTATTATTATTATTATTATTATTATTATTATTATTATTATTATTATTATTATTATTATTATTAAATGATGATTGCTTGGTAGCAGCATTTATTATTTAAAACAATAAAATGATAATTTAAGCCTTTTGCTGCAAATAATGTATTTAATGAAAGAATTTTCGACTATACAAGGACTATCGTATAGTCGAAAATTCTTTCATTAAATACATTATTTGCAGCAAAAGGCTTAAATTATCATTTTATTGTATTATTATTATTATTATTATTATTATTATTATTATTATTATTATTATTATTATTATTATCATTATTATTATTAACAAAAATAATAATAATAATATTAAACTAATAAATAATGATATAAGCCTTTTGCTGCAAAAGATATATTGAATAAAATGTAATAAATTTCGATTATAAAAATAATCATTATCAAATTGATTTTATTCAATATTTCTATATACTTTGCAGCAAGACTTTTCATTTACTTGTTTAAGAAATAAATGATCAATAAGTCATCACTTTATAAAAATAATAATAATAATAGTAGTAGTAACGCCTGATTTAATTACGATAATTAATTACGGCGTCCCTTGAAAATGGATTATAATATTTTCCATGCATGAATGACTCAATAACAATGAAAAATCATCAAAGAAAGATTAAATGATTTGTCAAAAATGGCGCTATATCATCTATAAACTTATATGTTTTACATTTTATTAATGACGAGCAATTGAGGTCGGTACTCGATAACTTCTAAAGATGTTTGAAATACACTCTAAAATTGGAGAAAATTTTGAAAACCGTAATTTACATTTAATAAAAGCTGCTACCAAAAAACCATCGTTTCAAAGAGGAATAATAGTAATATTAGTAGTAGTTGTAGTAGTAGTAATAATAATAATAATAATAATAATAATAATAATAATAATAATAATAATAATAATAATAATAATAATAATAATAATAATAATAATGAAATAAAAAAATTAATAAATGTAATGTTTTTTCTTCAAATTTTAAAGTTTAAAGTTTTTTCTCTTTTCATCACCACTACGAGTCAGAGTGAGGCGAAATAAGTATTTCATATATTCAATAATTATTATGTTTTATTATTTAACTTACTGCTAGTATATCACAAACAAAATTGTTTATAATTAAGAATTTCTTTACATGGAAGGAACAAAGACTAGCATTAGCCCATGCTTGTATTAATTATAAATAAAATAATTTAACCATTCAAATGAAATTAATGTAAACAGAGAAATATTTTTTGATAATTATAAAAACAATAATAATTTTTATACATTCGTGCTCCAGCTAATATGTTATTCTTGTAGATAATTTGTACTAAAACAGAAATTCCATCCAAACTTCAACCCTTTTTATATTTGTTGCTCTGAAAGAACTTTAGGTTCTCAAATATACTTATGCATTTGTTTGAGTTAGTATTTATTTGTTTGTCTAGTTTTCAGTTTACTATATCTTCTAAGTATTGAGATATTTTATGTTCGACATCAGATATGGAAATCATTATATGTAATAAGTATGACCCCATAAAAACCATGCGCGAAATGTTTTGTTACTTATAAAACGATTTTGCTGGCTTTAAGATTCAAAATTTACTCACTATGTCTTATTCAGGGTTATTTATTTTTTTAAATAATAAAAGGAATAAATGAATTTAAAGTAAAGTAACGATATCCTGGTTGAGGACCACTGGTCTAAACCTGTGTTGTGGTGATCTATATTTTATTCATATATTCATTAGACGATGTTGTTTTATTCTTACTCGTGCATTCAGTAGTTTCTAATTGATTAGAAAGTAGTGATAGACCCTCTTAGCTTCACCAATCATTGAGTGTATCATAGTAAACATGTTTTGATATTCTTATCGAGTTTGTATAAAAATGAGTGAATTTCATTTAATGTTTTTTATATAGAGGCAGATTCTAAATAAAAAAAAATTATTAATTGACTGACTGACTTTAAGCTTTCTTTTGTTAATATATCCTAAGCCAAATCATTCAGCTGTGACAGTTTAACTGTTTGCGGACGAAATTAATTTTAATTAAGCCATTTAAGGCCAGCACTGCTGGCCTACCGTCCGCAAACGGTTAATATATTGTTAGTAGCTGTTTTCGTATTTGTCAAAGCATATTTTAATAAATAAAACACGAATTTCGATGAAAATTGAGGAAAATTGTAATGGAAAATGTCTTGTAATTAAATTATTCTAATTAAAATTTACATATGAAAATCTTTGAAATTAAAATTTTTTCTGTAAGTTTGATAGTGCTTTAGGATTGTGGGGTCCAAAATATATTCATCCATTCTTTTGAATTGAAACCTTACTATTTTATTTTTAATTCCCTATATCTTCTGGAATTCGAGTTAAATTTTGTTTGATACAATTATTATTATTATATATCTTAATTTATTTATTTAAATTCAGTTTTTGAATGTGTTATGTGTGTCCTCTATAGACGCTTTTATTGTTTGGCGTAGAGTCTGGAAAGGTCTTAAAAGATAGATAATTTTTACTGGGGAGGTTTTCAATTATAATTGAAAATTATTAAATAGATTGACCCACTTATGGAATAAAAGGTTATATAAAAAGAAGAAATTCTTTCAAAGACCTTTTCTTAATTAAAATTCATTTAACATATACCGAGTGAGGAAGCACTTCACTAAATGAAACAAAATGCTCCAATACGAAGTCAATGGAAGATTTTCATCATTTATATGAATTATATGACTGCAAGTTATCTGTTATAATTTCGGCAACTTTAAAAATCAAATTCAAGTTGGGGTATAAAAAATTTGAAAGAACGTGAAAGAAGTTTTGCATTAAAAGTATTTTCACTCGTTCAACTCATCTCCAGACTAAATCTTCAGTGTGCTAATGCCAATGACAATAAGATAATCATATGTACAAAATATTTCAAAGACCTGGTATCTATTTGCTTAATCCTCCGTTTCCTCATGGACAACCAGATAACTGCGATGTCTAGTGAAACTTCAAAAGCAGAAGTGAAATTTACGATTCTAGGCATGGTCGATGATAAAGTCTCCAATATTGATGTCATCTTTACAGAAATACTTTAATTGTGAAATAAAAGCAAATAATAAATCTCAATGGGAACTATTAGGAAATTAAATGCAAATGGTGAATTAAAAAGATAAATATTCGAAATTATATAATATTTTGCATGTTGAATTTGTGTGACTGGATAATATGTAATGTATGTCTGAATGTCATAGGAGCGATATTGTGTTATGTATACATGTGTGTATCTTGATCAAGTTACTTACAATATAAAGACTTCCTCTGGTGGGATAATCAGTTTTTAACTGATAATAAATCTTATGTCTCCAAAGTTTTCCAACAAAGAGTATTATTAAAGATTTCTCCGTTCGATATGTATATATAATTTGACTAGATATTTAATGTGCTATTCTATTTCCAGAAGCTTCTCTTGCCATTCCAATTATATCCAAATAGCCAGTAATCTTTGTGTCGGGCCACAAGACATTCCTAACATAGAAATTTTATCACCGAGGTTTTATCAGACGATGGTTCAGCTGATTTGCTCATTTAAATCCCTGAACATTGATATTTACGAACTCTGTTTGATACAATATGTAGTTATTGAAGACGAAGAAGGAGGTTAGTAGTATCCTTTGTATTATGACAAATAAATATTAAAATTTTTATATAAATCTATATTAATGACACCATTTCCGTTTTAAAATGATATTACAAAATTCTTAATTTATTAAGCACAATAGGAAGTTAATTACCTGTAAATTATGACCAATATTGTTATACGGCATACCGTAGATCAGTGTTTCTCAAACTTTTCTTGCTCACGGCACACCTGCCCAAAAATCAAATATTTTTACAAATTTTTTGAATTTCCAATGATATATAAAAAAGCTACTTTTTAGTCTATACTAATTAAATATGTACCGAAATGTTTTTAATCCTTCACGTTATATTCGCGTCTTGAACTTTTCGTCCATTTCTGATATAAATTTATACCTCTCGTGTTATATTCGGGTGGTGTTATACTCGAGTATCTACGGTAATTACTTGTTAAGGATTTTAGATTGACATTAAGATTATAGAAATTATATTAAATAATAATAATTAGCATGTTCATTGAATCTATGAACCTGGAAAGAGAAGAAATACATTGTTTCAATTTAACAAGCGTCAGATCATTTTTATTAACACTAAAAACATCCAAACGGTTTTTCATAAAGCAACACTTGATTACAGCTACAAAGCCACTGGGATCAGTTTTGAATAATAACGGTTTGTCCATTTCAATATCATAAGATAATGCTATCATTGAACCACCTACTGGTCGCATCTCAGCCGATTGGGTATAAAGCTGATTAATATCCGCAATACAACGACATATTATGTCACAAGGCATTTCATATCCAATTTTATATTTAAATCGAGCTGCTTCCATTATTGCACGACATACTTGAGATCGACAATCAGGGATCATACCAATCATAATACCTCCAGTACTTTCAGTAATATTAAACAATCTTGTAGCTGAACTCTTCTCAATCATTTTATCTGGAACTTTTCTTTTTGCAACAATATGCACCAAGCAATGAATATCTCTAATATAACGCTATCTGAGTGCTTTTCCAAAAAACATTCCAAACTCCCAATCCAAATTTTATGTTTATCGTTAAATCTGAAACGCTTCATTTTATCATTTAGAATAATATTTTGGTAAATCATTTGAAAATAGAAAACACCAATTAAATCCACTCCAATGGTACGATTCCAGAAACAATTCGAAAAAACAATTCTAATTTCAAAAATTCCACAATTCCCGAACAAAAATATCCATTGATTTAACCAAACAAAATCTCTAAAAACCAATATAAAAATTACAAATTAAAAATTCTCCAATTCATAAAAATACATAATAAACCTACTTCTCGCGTCTGTGTGCGCACCCCAACAATATTCGATCAATTCATACCGCGCGCACAGACGCTAAACAAAAAGAAACGCCAAACAAACCGCCAGTTAGAGGTGAGTGACATTCCCCCTCTGACTGATCGAAACATACATAAAGACTGAAATTAATTAAAAATGTACTTACGGAATTGTTTTCAAAATGGGGTTCACAAACAAATTTCAAAATACGAAATTGCCTCCTTAATCATTTCTTACATGCCAAAACTTGGGACAGGTGTGAGGGAAATGATTGTTGGATTGGTGTGTAACTTGGTAGGAGTCAAATAAATAATTAGTAATATTTAATATCACCGACAACACAAAATAAAATAATCTTATTAATTGCTAAAAAATTATTATTTTCATATTTTGTTTGGCTTCAGAAATAAATGCAAGATAAGTTTAGGCATAAGTTTTGAAATTTCAATTTTTTTTTAAATATATTTAATACATTGCATATCATATGATTGTAATATTAAATATTTACTCCCAAAGATTTTATTTTTCTTTTATTTTTGAACCCAGACACATTACAAAAAGGTTTATTTATACAAATTGTTTACATGAGTTAGAAACTATCTTAGACTTTATACAATCGATATTTTGCATAACATTATATCTCAATGTATTTACTAAAACATTGACTATGAATCCAGAATAAACTGATTCATTGTTCATTTTTTAATAAATATAATGTCAATTGAAAAGAAATCTGAGGTGAAAATTGAAAGACATTCTTATAAATTTTTATTTCAAATCTTTATATCCCTCTGACTCAGACAACACTAAGACATTTAGTTAGATCTATCACATTGAGGGCTGAATGTTGATTTTTTTAAAATCATTTATGCAAAGGGGATGAAAGCGCTACCCGAGAGAGCTGATAGTTCGTTGGGAGGCGTCAGAGAAATTCAGGCAGTGGTTATTTAGTAGAGCTCGGTTCTGAGTTACACTTTGATAATTACACTTCAGAAATAGCCAATTTCAAAATTAATTTCATGCAATTTATAAAATTCAATAATTTTCATATTAATGTTTGTAAGACTAGATCAAAACAATATATATATTGTACAGATATATTGTTTTCATCTAAAGTCTTACAAACATAAATTCGAAAATTATTGAATTAAAAAAAAGATGAAAGGTGAAACCAAAAGATAAGTATAATAATATATAAAAATTGTATTAAAAATATGTCACATAATTGAAAAATTAATTAATATATAGAGCAGTTTCATTATGAAACGATTTAGATAATGAATTTCAACATTTTTTAATAACTATTACTTTATTTCTCTGAATTTATTCATATTTTTTCTTGCAAATTTTAAAACATTTTGTAATTGTTAGGAGGGGTTGGAAATTCGCGCTGTGCAAATGGAGTTTGAGTAAATTATAAATGTTTTTAATTCAGATTTTGAATTGCATGACAATTCTCCATTTATTCAAGCTCTGAATAATCAGAAAAGGAATATCTCTCAAAATTACCTAAAGATTTACACATCTACGCAGTATCCTGACTTACCACAAAGATGGATTTTGATCATGCTTTGTTTATCTCAAATAGATGAAGCGTCAAAGTTATTTATGCTTGACTGCGTAGAATTAATCAAAGCCAATAGATTGCCTATATCAAATGAAATTATGAAAGAACTCTTTTCTCCTTATCTCTAATGCTCAATTTATTCAAAATGTTATGCCTCAACAGATGGTTTGTGTGTGTGTGTGTTTGCGCGTTTGTGTGTGTGTACCTGTTCGGCTATTGGTCTGTTATCATATCATTGTTTATTGTTATTATTTATTGATATTATAATAATTTTTATTGTTAGGGCTGATGACGATCAAGTGCATGATTGTGAGATCTATGCTCTGTAAGCAAATATATGTATGAAGTTTGCAAGTGTTCAAAAGTTATTTATTCAAAAGTTTGAATACCTATGGAAATGTTTATCATAACAAAGTCGATCACAAAGAAATTCTGAATCGATCTTCAATAAATAAAAAATTATTAAAATACAACAGTCAATAAACAAAATTTTTCTCTCTTCTCTCTTTTTAAATCATTTCTTAAAAAGAAAAATAAATATAAAGTTTCCGAAATTGCACAATTACATTTAATTTACCCTTGTGATGATTTGCATTTATAAGCGTCAATAACATTGGTGGATTTAACAATTTGGCGCCCCCAGGCCTAGATTTCTATACCGCTTATTAATGTTATGTCTCCCTTAGGCGGAGGTTTTGTTGACCTAGTGGTAAATATGGTGCAGGTAA